>PVHY01015414.1:0-19238 GCA_004024945.1 Uropsilus gracilis
TAAAGTGCTCCTCCACCCTGGCTGAGGATCACCACCATGGAGACAATGAGAAAGAGCCTTCTGACTCCTCCCCCTTATATTCTTGCTCTCCCACTCCCAATAACCCTCTCATCCTTTGCCTCCAATGCCTCCTGCAGGATGGCGTGCCCTGACTTACTCCCTCGCCTTCTCCTATCTCTTCATCTAATCCTCATCTCTGCCTCTGCTTCCCCCTATGTGTGGAGGTTCAAGGTTTGCCACATTTACACACGAGACAACACCAAAATCACTGATCTTGCAGCCACATCAAATTGTCCCCTCACGTTGCTCTTAGACAGTCACTATCATTTTCCCTCCCTCCACCAAGCTCCTGTCCTAGGCACCCACCCTTACCTTTGTTTTCCCCATGATCAATCAAAACCGTATGTTAAGAAATGGCCCGACACTTATGGGGGGGTGCCCGTATTGGCCATGCGGAATCCATGATGTGTTCCTGGGCCAAGTCAATGTGGGGTCTTTTCGGTTCCATCTGAACAATGGTTCCTACAGCCTCACCATTCCGATCTCTGGGGACCCCCACTGGGCTTCCAAGGTCATTGCAAAGTTTTACTGTAATTCCTACTCATCCACCCCTTGTGGGGAGTTGTTTGTCTTCGGGGAATATGTCTCCCTTGGGACCCAGGCTTCCCATGTCTCCAACAACATCCAGACTTCCGAACACATCATCCTCTCTGCCCTCAAGGGAAAACCTGAGGCTCCCTCTCTGCAGGCCAGCTCCCACTACACCTGGTCTCAAATCATCAGGGACACCATCACCTTATTAAACGCTACCTCTTCAATCACTGCTCCAGCCAACTCTTTTGTACATGCCTCCCTTGCCCGGCCCCTACTGGCTTCTGTCTCTGTCTATGTCTTCCGAATCTATAACCTCTTATCCCTCTTCCCCAGTAGACCCCTTAACCAATGTCCCCTTGTCCTGAGGAAAACACTACCCTCATTCCCCAGGCTTGCATTCCCGAAGCCACCCTCTCGTTTGCAATGGCTGACTGCTCGCGTAACCTCACCTTTTCTGACACTGCTCATGCACAGCCTGGGCATTTCTTCTGGTGTAATGGTAGAGTTACCAATTTCTTGTTGCCCAACAACACGACCCCTTGCCTGGTTATCACCATTGTTCCCCAGCTAATGCTCCATGGCAGTGCAGAGATTTGGCAGCTTCTGTCCACCCTGTACCGCTGCAGGTGGGCTGCTTTTCTTCCCATTCTCCTGGGCATCTCCCTGACCTCCACCATCACCAGCACCAGCATGGCAGTTGGAGTTCTTGGGCCGTTGATGACCTCAGTTCCAGATGAGAGAGCGCCCTTAGCTCTACAGCTCAGTCTTTAATCTCCCCTCAAAAACACGTCACGTCGCTTGCCCAAGTCACCCTCCAGAACTGCAAGAGCCTTAGACCTTTTAACAACTGAAAAGGGAGTAACGTGTCTCTTCCTTCAGAAAGAGTGCTGTTACTATATCAACGAATCATATATAGTGGAACAAAACATAGTTAAGCTCAACAACTTGGTCTCTGAACTTCACAAAACCCAGGCCCATGCCTTGTTTCTCCTTGGTGGCCATCCTCCCTGACAACTTGGGTTTGGCTTCTTCTTAACTCCGTCATTATTGTCTCTATTGCTTGCCTTTTTCTCCCCTGCCTCGTAAAATTAATTCAGACCCAATTGGGAAGACTCACTAACCAAACTTTTACACAGCTTCTCCTCAGAAATTACCAGCTTCTAGCCACTGATGGAGCCTGAATCTCATCCAGAGAACAGCACACAGCTGCTGACAGCTCGGTCAAGACAGCCAGGAATACCTTCCTCACAGCTCTTCGGCACAACTCCAGGCTGGTGCCTCCAAATGGTTCAAAATCGTTCTGGACTTGTGGTTCCAGGGCACCTTTCTACACCACACCCCAACAAAAATCTTCTCTTTTGCCACCCTCTTCTGGGGATTAGCAACCCCCTTCCTCCCAACACCTTTTTCCCTTCTTCTCAGTCCCATCTCAGCAGGAAGCAGCAGGAGAAAGCATAGCCTCTTGCCCTACCAAAAGAAAAAGGGAGGAATATAAGGTTGCTGTCCCCAGCAGGGACAAAATGGCCCCATCAGCCTCCTTTTCTGGTATTCACCCCTGTTTCTTCCCACCGGCACCTACACCTCACCCAATCAGTCATAGCCACATTTGCATAAAACACTCCCATCAACACATCTTTATATAAGTGTACTCCAAACTTAATAAATCCGTAACTTCTCTGGTGATTAGCTTTTACCTTTGACATGCGTCTTTCTTACAGTGTGCAATGCATAGAGGTGGGAAATAAAGAATAAAGTTTAGGGTTATTATTCCTTCCAGGATAGAGGATAACATACTATTAAAATGCTCCCATTAGAAATATAGTTAAATATTTTTAAAATAAAATGCAATATATATATATATATATATATATATATATATACAGGTATGTACATGTTATCAAGAACTACTAGTCAGTTATAGGAAAAAGAAATCAAATCTTCCCATTTGTGACAACATGGAGGAACTTGAGGAAATTGCCCTACTTAAAGTAATTCAGAGCAGAAGAGAAAAAACATCAAATATCGTATATATGGATGCATAAAGACAAAACTCATGCAATTAACAGAATGGCTAATTTCTGCATGAAAAGGGTTTGTAAGTGAGCAAAAACTGAATAAGATCAAGAGATAAAATATAAAATAAATAATGAAGATTTAATATACAGCATGTTGACTATAATAAAACAATCGCACAGTATACTTGAAAGTTGCCAGGAAATTAAATCAAAAAATAAACTTGTCTAGGAACAGATGATAATAGGACAAATTATCTGTATTTTTCAATGTTTGCAGTTATCAAACTATGTTGTACAACCTACATAGTATCCTAATGCCCTATGTCAGCTGTATTTCAAAAAAAAAAGTCTTTTGTTACTGGACCTCTACAAAATAAGGTGAACTACAAACCTCTTAAAAATAATGAAAATAAATTAAGGATAGAAAATACTGTATTAAAGCTAAATGATGATTTTTTTTTATAAATTTGCTTCTGTGTTAGGAAAAGACAGTAAAGATCTTAGATATATTTAAACTTAAGAACCTACTTGATTGAAATATAACATTCAGAAATCACTTTTGCTTTATTTTATAACACATTTGTGAGGCAAATTTTCCAAATTTTCTCCTCCTCCTTCTCCTCCTCTTCCTTCTTCTCTTCCTCCTTCTTCCCTTCCTCCTCCTCTTCCTTTTTCTCCTCCTCCTCCTCCTCTTTCTCTTCCTCTTTCTCTTTCTCCTCCTCCTTCTTTTACTCTCTATTCTTTGGTGTAAAAATTGAACCAATTTTGTCTTTTTGATTGCTCTGTTGTATTCCATTGTGTATAAGTATCACATCTACATTTATCTATTCTGGACCATTTAGATTCTTTCCTATCTTAGATTCTATAAATAGTGCTCATGCCATTTGTCGTAACATAGATGAAACTGGAAAGGATCATTATAAGGAAAGTAAGCCAGAAGGGAAAGATAAATACAGATGATTACATTTACATGTGGAATCTAGAAAAATCAAACAAGTAATCAGACAAGGACAAACTATAGGACTATAACTCTTAAACAAACCATGAATCTGAGACACTCAGGAGGAGAAGGGAAAGGGGGAGAGGAGGGACAGAGTAGAGAAGCAGAAGAGAGTAGTGAAGTGTGGTGGAGGACTGTTGCTATATTGATGGTAGGGAAACTATGGTAACTGAACCTGATGGGAGAAATACTGCATTGCAGAAAAAAAATGATTTTCTAAAAATGATAATTAAAATGTAAACCATTTTTATGATGTGTATCCACATATCCATAAGTGCTTATAAGCATATATGCTCAGAGATTCTAATGCTAAATACTCAACAATTATGTGTCCACTTTCCAAAACTAACATTGACTCTTCAGCACTAATATCTTCATATGTGATTCAGGAAACTGTTATTAAATATTAATTTGTATGTAGGTAATCATCTAAATGTCAAAACCTTTTTTAAATTCAGCTCATTACATCTGACTTTCAAATCAGAGGAGACATATGGCACTAAATATATATTAAACATTATAAAGTGAGAACTCCATAAAATGAGGCACATTGGAATTTTTCCAGAAACATTTTTGTTCTTTTGAAATTATTTCTTATGAACATAAGAAAGATTAAGATATTTATTTTTGAGCAGTTATTCAAACATTGAAAATGATGCATCAAACATAACTTCATTTTCAGACATCTTTAAAATTTTATAGTCATATCAATGTCTTTTAGTAAATGCTACTGTGCTAATCACTTCCTTTCCTTCCCTAATGCCATCTCTACTGCAATTGCTGAGTCCATAATTTCTAAGCTCAGCTTGTCAGTCTCACCATCAGTTCTGAATAGGCCTGGCTTACATTGAGGCACCTCAGTCTTCACTGATGATTTTCTAACTTTGGAATGTCAAAGAAAACATTTAGGATATTTGTTGTAGTGATAGACTGATTTTACTCACAGATATTACTGCTTTAAGTACTCTGGAGTTTTCCAGGATGGAGCAAGATTGAGGTCAACTCCAATTAGAAAAGTATTTATTGCCATGACTTAGGATATGGCAAAGTGGTGGAAACTGTATTTAGTGGATAGAAAACTACTAAAAGGAAACATCTTACAGGCTGGGTTTCTGTTTAAATGGACCTACAACATTCGTTCTGAAGCCAGGACAGAGTGATTAGACATCACTTCAGGGGTGGGAAATTAGGCCAGATATTGAAGGCGGGGTAGTCTGGATAAACTGATCCAATGGTTGGCCTGTTGAAAATTACTCACACAGTATCTAGTGAAAACAAAATTCAGAAGAGATAGGGAGAGTTTAGTTCAAGGAGAGAGATTTTGAAAGGAAAGTCTATTTCACACAAAGCTATCATCTCCTTAGAAATACCACTTCTATTTACACTCTCCTTTAAAATGTCAGTAATTTGGACTAAGATCAAATATAAAGTAAAAATAAGTAAGTCACTGCATCTTTCCAATCTGTAAAATTGCAGTTGTTTTTCTTGTGATTCAATTATTCTTCACCCATCACATGTATATATTATAATATTGGAATCACCAAGTACAGCTGCATTTCAAATTTTAAATATTTTATTTTTCTTCTAAGATATAGTTTTAGTTGTATTAACATTTGGGAGAAAACAAGGCTTATATTTAGTTCTAATATGTGCAGTAAAATTTAGGTCAGCAGAGATTGAAACAGCCAGTATTAGGAAATAACTTAAAATGTAAATATTACAGAATTAATTGTTAACTTTTTCACAAGAGGTATTTAAAGAATATTTGTTTTAGGTAAACTCACAAAATGGTTTCCTGTGTTGTAGACTATACTATAAAAAAGACAAAAATATACCAGAATCCATTAAATGTGCACTTTCCTATTTGAAATTTGTATGTCACAAGGGGATAGTATCTCTATATTAAGCTGGGAAGTTGTATGATTATGGGGTGCAAAATGTAGGCTGTACCATTATATATGATGGTCAAGAAGAGAAAAAAATAGCATTTTCTTCAGGAATTCTAGGGAGGACAAAATAGATTAGTATTCTACAAACAGCCTGGAATTCTCTTAACCAGTCTCCATGTGCCTCCAGTTGCATACCTATAATTTTTCCTTATGTAGCAACTTAATGGGATTCAACATGTTATCCTCAATACCACCAAATGGGGATTATTGGTAGATTGAATATTTTAAGCTCAAGTAGTTTTGGGAAATAGCATAAGCTGGGAGCTTACTCTGACCTTTCCCTCCCATCCTTCTCCAATGGAACAGGTCATAAAACCCTTATGTGAAAAAGAAAAAAAAAAAAAAAGTCCTTTTATACCCAGGGAAAAGAAGCATCCTTACCTTCAAATGAAAAGCAATGAACCTGAGAGAGCTGTTTCACTCTCTTCACACTAACCTCACATTCTCTTACCTAGCTTATTTTCCATGACTGCACACTACTCATAAAATAGTATAAATATACTTGGGTCTATTTCTTCAACTTTTTATATACTTATCAAGATCCCTGGGTGACATAACATTTGCAATAATCAAATTTCTATGTTTTTCTTTTTTTTAATTTTCAGATTCAATCAAGGACCATAAGAGGATGAAGACATTTTCCGCCGTTAGTCACCCATGGTAGGTAGAGTTTTTGTTTTGATAGTGTATAAGCATGGTATGATTGTGTATTAATGAATTAATGAATGAGACCAACAAAGGATGACTAACTTCACTCTATAAATCTAATTTCCTGTCTTATAATAGGAAGTTTTGCTATACATAGTATACAAACTATGGTATACTCCAATTTTCATCAGGGTATCTTATATCCATTTGGATCTGATTGAGTTTAGTGGCCTTATTTTGAGGGAGAGCTCACTACTAACTGTACTGTCTTTATTTTAATGAAAGTATTCTATTTCTTTTGGTAATATTAATACTTCCATGATTCTAATAAAATTGCCATTTCATAGAGGTTTTCAATTATGTTGAACTAATGATATTTATAATATATTTGGTCTAAAGTTATTCATGTTAAATCTTTAGTAAAGTTGATAAAGCTACAATGGGGCACTTTCTTTTTAAAAATATCAGAAGCAATATTTATATATCCCTTTCTTAATTTGCTAGTCAAATTTGGTCTAGTTTTTGTTTTTAAGAATAAGTTCTGAAAATTTTTTCTCCTTATTGTTTAGTTTTTAACTTTAGTATTAATATAGTTCATATTTTTATTTAATAAATTTCTAAGACCATGCATTATTCTATGACTAACCAATTGTCAAAATTGGTAAGTCTTGATATATAACTTTAATTTTTGTTACCTTTTTAAATTAAATATCAATATAGCATTCCATTTTATATCATTTGAATAGTTTTTACCTTCAATTCTGTTTTCTTGTATTAAGAATGCTAGGGTTGAAAATAGAATACTAGGGTTGAAAATAGAAAATAGGGTTGATATAGAATAAAATTTATTCTACATTAATCCATTTCCAAAATTTCTATTAGTATTTGAGATTTATAATATAAAATGTATTTTATTTATACATTTGATTTATAATATAAAATGTATTTATGTGAAGTATATTCTTGTACATTATATGTTCTCTTGCTTGGTGAATAAAATTACTAATTTTAAATGTATTTTCATAGCATAATTACAGAATATAATGATCTCATCGAATAATCATATATCTGTATGCATGGTAATTTTGGTTTCAATTACTTTATATTATATAAAATGTACTCATTTCTTACATGAAAACCTTTGGCAGTTAATGCATTTAGTGATTTATATATATATATATATATATATATAATTAGCAGTCCTTGTCATTTCATTCTAATATAAAGTTTGCTTATTATTATTATTATTATTAGGACACTAGCAGCATTATCTCTATTCACTTTCAACAATTGTTTTTCTAAATAATGTAAATTCTTGTCAATTGACATTATTTCATAGTTGTCTATAACCTTACCACTTTTGTTGAATGAAGGAGAGTGTTATAATTACATGGGTTAAAGTAATTACAAATAAGGAGTATAGAAAAAAATATTTAATTTTTTTCACTGTCCCTCTTCTTTTCATGTGTTTTGCTCTTCATCACATAGTTTGTTCCTTGGGTTATAAGTGTAAATAATCCTGAGCTGTTGAGTAGATACCATCTTCAAGAGATAATTGTCATCTAGTATAGAAATAGAATTGGAATTTTCGATGGAAGATCCAATCCCAACATTTCCATTGAGTTTTGGCACTAGCTGTTCGAGTGACATCACTTTTTACTATTTTATTCTCGTCCCTCAATTTTAGTCTTCCCTTCTTTTGTGTTTTGGAGTTAGTGTTCAGTTGCATGACACCAAAACCTCTCTTTAGAATGTTTGGAAAACCCAGTTAAAACAGTCTCTTCTACAGAGTAATAGATAAGTAGAATGTTAGAAGGGTAGAGGGTGGAAATTGTGGGAACTGTGAATTAAAATGTCAGAGAAAGCTCAGTTAATCCTTCCTCATTTTGTGGAATGCATGTGTCTTTTGTTTCTCAAACCAATGGATGGCAACTCCAGACAAATCTCTGGTAAATATTTATTATTTCAGATAGTTTATATTTGAAAGCAGAAAAGACCAGTACTTTATTATTGCATTGATGGTTGCTTATGAGAAACACAATTAAACCAATCTTTATTTCTGTAATTTCCTGTGGGAAAATGAATGTCAGAAATTGTAACTATGTTTGAGACTCCTTTTCATACCCCTTTGTGCATTTTTACAAGAAGACATTTCAAGCTGCACTAGTAAAGTAAGAGTTAGCTAAGTCTTAAGGATTGAAGAAGATTGGTTTTTCAGTATCAATGAAGAATGTATGTAGTTACCCATAGAAATACAAATACTTGAATTTCTAAAACTGAGAGCTTTAAAGTCAGTGTGTTTAGGAAATTGTGGATACTAGTAGACAGAATCATTAGTGATAGTATGATGTATGAATGTATGGTATATAAAAGTGCATGGTGTAGTCTTATAGAAGAGATTAGTTACTGTGTCTTTATTAAATCCATTGTTTAGGAGAGGCTAAACAAGGATGGAAAATATTGTGAAATAAAGTTTCAACCTGGTTTGACTGGACTTTAAAATTTTTTCAAAGTGATCCAGAATCTATAGTTATGAAATATTAATAAAGGATATTGAACTGGGTTTGATTCAAATTAGCACTTGGCAAAAAAAATGAAAAGATATGATTATAATAACTTAGGATCAGGGAAATGTATATCAAATTAACAAGAAGGAAATAGCATAAACTTGTGATACTTGCCCATGTTGAAAAAGATCAGATACAATGACTGTTGGAAAGGGTGTGGAATGTAGACTGTTATTGGGGATGTAGACTGGTCAAGTCCCCACTGAAACAGCATGGGATGTTCTCAAAACCATTAAAAATATATGTGTTATTTTATTCAGCTCGTCCACTCTTTGATGCATATCCAAAGAATGCAAAACATTAATTCAAAAGGATATATATTTATTGCAGCACTATTTATATATAACCAAATTAAAGAAACAACAATCTAAGTGCCCAAAGACAGATGAGTGGAGTAAGAAGATGTGGCATACCTATGCAATAAAATACACTTTAATTATTATTTTTTTAAAAATATCTTTTTTTAAGGTTGTTAAATAGAATCAGATTTTTACTTTACTGAAAGTATACCTTTTTTTCACATGCTCATGATTAGTTATACAAATTGCTGCATGATGCATACTGAAAATTACAAAAACTAAAAAATGTATTCAGTTAATTAGAAAGTAATAATATAATGTAATGTACAAGCAAATATTTATAGCCATTCACACTTGAACAAAAAAATGCTCTTTATTTATTAAGGTGAAGTCATGCCATTTATGACTAAATAGAAGGAACTAAAAGGGTTTATGTTAAGTATAACATGTCTGAAGGAAAAAGACATATGTTGGATAATTTTGCTTATATGGGAATGTAAAGAAAGAAAAAAGTTTTAAAAGTTATTAGGATATAAAATTATAAAAGAAGAAAGAAAATACAATATAACAGGTAAAATTAAACCAAATAAAACTCAAAAAAATCTGTAACATTGAGATTATTAGCTGAGTAAGGTGAAATATTAGGGATTTAAGTGACAGGGAGGTAAAGGAATATGATGGAGTGTTAATGCTGCTTTAGTGATAGTTGATATGATACCTATATCTGAGAAGTTGTAAATCTACACCCCTAAAACATATAGTTTTGCAAACCAATGTTATGTCAATAAGTTATATTTAAGAATAAATTAAAGCTTTGAATATAAAAGTTAGTGTTCTATTTTTGTATCCTGTGAAGTTTATATTTTTCATTAATAGTCATTGGTGTGTCTATGTAAAGACACACCACGTGCCAATTGTACATACCTACATGAAAAAATCCATAAATATATTTGTATGTATCTATTGACATGGAAATTCTATATTGGAAAAATGAAACTATTAAAAATTTGAGATTTTGTATGGCTTTTTTTTTCAACCAAAAGAATTGTGCATGTCTTAATTGCCTGGAAGTATGTAATTAGTTAGAGATTAATAGTAGAAGTTAAAAAATTAAAATGGAGATTCTTGTTCCTCCAGTGGATAATAGTAGTAATGGGAAGGTGAGATCTGAAGGATCAGGAGATAGTAGATAGTCCAAATCCATTTTGAGAGTATTTAAGAATGGGCTGATGTAACAGGGAACATTCCAGGGATTGGGAAAAATAAGACCCCTTGGTTCATCTTGTGTTTGAGTAATACAAATAATACAAGTGAGACTCACCTGTAAGGGACAGATACAAGAGGGTTTACATCATAGATATAATGAGAGATACAAAATAAGGGTAGATAATGGAGGATGTAAATATTATGAAGTTAGATATTCGGAGTACAAGTGTAAGTTGAGTTCATAAAGACACCTAATATTTTAAGGAAAATCTCTGAGATCTAAGCAGAAATTCACAATGATGCCATGAAAGAAAACCTGGAGTGAATTTAGACTATGATCATAAGTTATGTATGAGCTGTTGATCATTTGATTTAGGACAACACCAATGTATATACCTAAAAACAATCACATTTGAAACATAAATTGAAAATAATATTGACTAAATTTCTGATGTATTAGTTAAATGGGAAAGAAGGGAATACTAGTTTGAAAAATTGGATGGGGTACATTGTGCTGCAGAGGACTTGTAGCAAAGGCTGGGTTTGGTACTAGAATATTATCACGGAGCTCATCTTCACTATAAATAAGTTCCTACTCATTATCCTCAAAGTAGATTTTATTATCATATATTTTGAATATTTTGTATAAATGTTGCCTGATTTTTTTGGCCTGGGTCTCTGTTCTAAATAATGGTTTATTTTATCCTAAAGCAACATTCAGTAATTTTGGTGAACATGGTAAGGATTGTTGGCAATGTTGGGATGATAGGATAGATGATAAAGATAAGTATAAAATCTAATCAAGTTCTGGAGAGATTATATAATAACAAATTGTTCTTATCAGGGACATAATAAAAACCTAAAACCATGGTGGGTAGAGGGTTCATCCAGTAAGTGTAGATTTTAAAGTACACATAGACAACATAGAAATTAAGTCATAAAAACAAGAGAATATGCAAAAAGATAACAGATAACATGTCAGAGAAGAAATTATGAAGTGATAACATTTTGCTTTGGTTTGCTTGTCTACTACTTTCAACTGTTTTTACAGAACCTCAAGGTAACTGAGAAGTTTAGATGGTTGCTATTTCAAGAAGATGACATGATGTAATGAAATGACAGAAAGCATAATTATTCAGTTTTCATGTTGACCACTTCTATAAAGGAGAAAGTATAGTAAATCTCCTTCAAATAGAAAGAGTTTAAAATGTAAATTCTTTAATTAAAAAAAACAAAAAACTTGAGTAAACTTCTGTATGTAGGTAAACAGCATTGTGTGCTATAATTTTAATTAAAATGCTTCCAAGCATTAATTGAATAACTAATTATGTCTATAAATTAGATAAGAGTCCATATCAATAACCAGAGGAATTTGTATAAATGTCACATTAGCATTGATTATAGGTCTTAACTATATCTTTAACATTCATACAACTATTAAATAATGAAAAAATTTAATTTACTTCCATTTTATGAGATAATAAACACTTTAGAAATTAATTGCAAAGATCAAGAATATTTAAAATTTAGAGTCTGGTCTGTATGCTGCTAAACTCCTCTAGTTCACAGCTACTTATGTAGAATGGAAAAGCTGAAGAAACAACTTAAAATAGTTCAAAAGGTAAAAATCCATATATTCATATAACAATATATACATAATTCATGAGACTAAACAAATTAAAATGAACACATGCTTTGTTCTGCTATCTTCTGTCAGATAGGTATGTGTTTATAAAGCAGGTGTTGAGTTTTTAATGACATTAAATTAAATAGGATATTTAAATGTATTATATATGTATAATAAATATATGGCAAATATGTATATAAATACATGTTGTATATATGTTGCAAATATTAGCCAATATATAGTACATATATGAGAAAGAGATGAGAAAATTAATACATATATTTGTATATTTTAGTGTTTATAACAGCCAGCTGTTAGATAAATATTTTGATATGAGAATACAATCTTTTTAATTTTAATTACTTTATATTTGGCCACACTGTTCTAATAGAATTGCTCCTGGAAACACTTTAGATAAGTAGTTTATTCTATTACATCTATTATTAAGATGAAAGAGTAATTTAGTTTATGATTTCAGTATTTTATAATGAAACAAAAGAAAAACCATATAGATTGCTAGACAGACCTCTAGAAGAATGAGAGCAGATACTTCTGCAAATCCAAAAACCCCACCTAGAGGAAGCTTTCCACAGGATGCTCCCTCAGGAAAAGCAACTCTTTTTTGTATTACACCTATATCATTCAGATCTCAGAAGATTTAGTGTGGTAGCAGAAGAATCTGTTTTTCCTTGAGTTATGAAAGAAATATTACTTTGAATGATAGTCTCACCAAGACTACTTACAGTAGTGAAACAGTTTCTCAAAGGAAGAAGAATTGAAAAATTATTAAAATCATTCTATTATATTGCATGGTTCATAGCATAGAATTTAATAAGTTAATATGTACAGTGCTTTGGAAATATGGTACAATGAATTGGAATGCTTATAAGTAACAACTTTAGTCATTTAAAAGAAAGTGAATAGAATCATTTAAAAGTATTTTTGATTTCAATTTTCCATGTGTAGTTTCAGTCATAAAAATTTACATTTTTATTTCACTGCTATAAATATCTTTAATAAAATTTACTCGGCAAAATTTCAACACTGTAATAGATTTAGATGTTCTCATTCTAAACTCTGCCCAAAAAATGGCAGTTTGCTTTACAAATGTAACTTGTTTTACTACTAACAGCACTTTCAGAAGGAATGATTATGTAGAAAATATATTTGTCCATAAAGCTCCTTGAAAAAGACTTTTAAAATGTCAATTTATTTACCATGTACTAAATTAATTATATATGTCACTGGATATTTCTCTGATAATTTTCCATGATAATGCCACATTCAAAAGGTTAACTTACATAAATGGTCATATAAGTTTAATTATATTGTGTAAACTCCTTAAGAGAAAATTTGTTCCTATAAAGATAAAATCTAAACAGACTACTAGCAAGCTAATGTACTGACTTTATTTCATGATCACAAGTTAAAACCTTTCAATCTGCATAAATATTTAATATAAAATCCATTTTAATTATAAGTAACCCACAATTCTTGTCTTCAACACTCAGTTTTCTGATGCTTTACTACTGATGTATTTTATTGGAGATAATATAATATATATATAATATAATATATATATTACATTATTGTCTACTCCAAGGTTCTCCCACCACCTTATCACCAGTGAACCATCTCAATCTCTTGTGCCCATCCCTCCCCCGATTTTAACCTCTTCCCCACCTCTCTTGCTCTATGCTTCAGTTCTGTTGACAGTTTTAAATTTTTTTTGGCCATTCATTTGTTTTTTCCACTATATCCCTTATTTTTGAAAGGCAAGTGAACAATTCTTCAATCTTTATCTGAATAAGTACTTCCAAGTTGTGAACACTAGAGATGTTTTCTATAAATCGTTATTCACAAAAATGTTTTTAAATGTATATTTGCTATTCACAAATGTTTTCATTTTCAGTGTAATTATTTAAAAAATTGTTTCTCATATCAAAGTATGCTAGAAATTTGCTAAATTGAATTTACTGAAAATTTAGTTTAATTTAAAAGAGAACATTTTGGCAATTGATTTTTCTGTATAATGAATCTATTAAGAATTAAAAACACAAAGGGCTAACTGTTCTATGAAATTTAAAGTGAAATGCTATGAACACATGAACATGTAGGAATTCAGTAAATGGTAAGAAATAGAAATAAAGTTGATATCCTTTACAACAAACAGATGATAATTATAAGATAAACTGAACCCCCCAAAAATCAGTTATTTTATTTTTAGACAGTAGACACAGAAAAGATGATTTAATTATTTATATTAAATATAAATAAATATATATTATGAAGTATGAAAATTTCATACTTCATCCTGAAGAAGCCTATACATGATTTTATTTTCCTATTATTCTCATTCACTATACTAATATTCCCAACTTCTTCCTCAACAAATATTTGTCTTGAAATCAATTTTTAAAAAATAAAATAGGTTTCGGAATACACCACTTTGCTAAACCGATCTGTTTTAAATTATTTCTCTTTCCACCCCATGAACTCTTTCAGATTCTCCCTATATATCTTTTGTTGTCTGCAGATAATTATAGCTTTACTTCTTTTTCAATTTGAATTCTTTTTTGTTTTTCCTTTGCCTAGTTGTAGCTAGCATTTCCAATACTATGTAGAATAATAGTGATTAATGTAGACATCCTTGTTTGTACTGGATTTAGTGAAAAGACTTTTTCAGTTTTCCACTATTGAGAATAATATTAGGTGTGGGTTTGTCACATATGGCTTTTAGTATGTTAAACTATTTTCCCTTTATCTCTATTTTTTTTAGAGTTTTTATCATAAATGGATGTTGAATCTTCTCAAATGATTTATTTGGGTCTATTAATATGATCAGAAGAGCTAAATAGGCACTTTTCCAATGGAGACATACAGATGATTCATCATTGATTATTATCACAGAAATGTAAATAAAAAACACAGTGTGATGTTATCTCTTACCTGTGAAAATGAACCATACCAGGAGGACCAGAGATGATAAGTATTGGTATAGGTATAAAGAAAAAGGAACCCTCTTACAGTGTTGGCAAGAATGTAGACTCATCCAATCCCTATGGAAAGCAGTATGGGGGTTTCTCAAAAGAGTAAATATGGATCTGCTATATGACCCATAATTCCATTTTTCAGTGTCTATCCAAATAACACAAAAACACTAATTTCAAAGGAAACAAGAACTTCCGTGTTTATTTCACTATTATTTATAATAGTTGAACTCTGGAAACAGTAAAAACCAGATGAGTAGATCAAGAATATATGGTATATGTACACAATGACATGCTACTCAGTCATCAAAAAAAAAAGATAAACATGACATTTGTGGCAAATAAATGAAGCTGGAAGGTGTCATACTAAGTGATCTAAGGAGAAAGATAAATACTGGATGGTGTCACATATATGGAATATAAAGAAACCCAATGAAGGGTGAGAAAAAGACAAACTTTAAACCAACCCTTAGAATTAGACTTTAGAGGAGTAGGAGCATGGTGGCGAAAGTGCACAAGTACTCTAATTTAGTAGTGGGTGTACTAAGGTGAAGTGGGGTATTACTATATTTCAAAAACACTAGCAAGGATGTAAATTAATGGCATCTTGCTAAAAATGAATAAGCAAATTTCTGGGTATTTTATCTGCAACATGTGGAATGTTCTTTGCATTTTTAACATGTATAAATAATACTGAATTATATTTTACCTCCATCTTAGACAGAGTGGGAAGCTATACATTATAATACACTACTATACTATTTACTTTAAAATATGATGCAGCCTCAGACTTCAGGATAAAATAAAATAAAATATAAATGCATATTGATCCATATGAAAAGGACTCATATGGATCATATTCTTCAAGATTTTAAGTTTTGTGATAGATGATCTTGAGAATATATTGTTATTTTCCATGCCCAGCTTATTTTTCATATGAAATAAGTTAATATTTACAAAATGTAAGGAAGTATGCCCAGAAAGGTTAGGATTGGATGGATATTTACCGAGGCAGAGCCAGAATGTGTTCTATGGGAGTAAAGGGAAAGGTCACATGAAAGAGAAAGACATTCTATGCTCTAATATTCCATTAAAGTAAGATATAAAAATTATTAGAAATGTTGATGATATTAAAATAAAAAATGTTTAAGGTAACATGGTTATATAAGTTTAAATTAAATGCTCATAGATTATATATTTCTGTTTTGTTACAGTTATAAATCTAAAAGCTATTCAGGAGTATAAATTTTAATTATTCATAACTTAGTTGGCTAAGGTTTATTAAGGATCATTAAAATTGCATTATGCGTAACTTAGCTTGCTCATAAAATTACCATGTTTTTCATATTAGAACGAGCTTACTCAGATAATAATTACAAATTCACTAATTTAATTTTCTTTTAAATTTTAAAACTTTTATGATAAATGAGGCTAACTAAGACTGATAGTAATTAATCTGAAGTAACATGGCATCTCTGTGGTGAAATTTTAAGAATGGACAACATTGGTATCATGCAAAACAATGTTTCCCAAAATCATTGTTTTCTTCAGAATTGGGCAAATGCTCTCTTTTAAAATAGTTGATATTACAAGATATTTTTTAAATGAGATGATTGCCAAAATAATTTTTCTGCATTGAAATTGTATAAAATTGCACTGTTCTGTTAGCCTTCATTATTGGCTATTTTTGTATAATTTATGTTTCATTAGCTTATTATTTAAATCAAAATTTTCCTAGGCTATTACTTTTTCAATACCATTTAATTATCTATGTTTCTTTATGGTATCTTTGTAATTTTCTCTAGAAAAGAACTAGAATCAAAACAAATAGATAAATGTGTTTTTGTATAAACATAAAATTTTTCTTTCAGGGATAATCATCAATAGTATACTCATCAATTTTTCTTTCAGTATACTCATCAATAGTAGACTGAGATGCTCAGTCTACTATTAAGATGGTTTTGAAGTTCTTATTTTTCCCTTTATATTTGGTTCTGTATCAAGTTATCAATTAAACTAATTTTCTAAATTTATGTGCTAATTCTAGCATTTTTAAATAATTTATTTTATATGTGACAGTGAGTTTACAATACTGTATTTGAGTTAGGGGAATAAAGTTGTACCTCTTAAGATGTGAGATACTATATACTAAAGTCCCTGTAATTCACCGTAGAATAATAAATCCCTCTCCTTTTTTTAGAAATAAATTTAAAAAATCTCTATTTGAGATAGTGAAGTCTCAAAGACAGATAGTTCTGTTCTTCCTTTCCAAAAGTTAATTGTGTTTACATATTAATGCAAACTATTTGAAAAGGAAAATGAGATTACAATCCTACTTACAATTGTAACAAAAATAATCATTAGTAATCTCACCCATGTAGGAGAAAAACTTGTAAACTGAAAACTGTCTTTCATAAAAGAAAGTTTGAAAAACACAAGTGGGGAAAAAAAACAGCCAATATTCATAAATCAGACAGCTTATTATTATTAAATATTATTAAAATATCCATACCACACAAAGTAGAACAAATTCATAAATCAGCGCAATGTACAAATTCAGTGCAATGTGTACCATGAACAGAAATGGAAAAAGCATTCTAAAATTCATATGGAATCACAGAAGATCTCAAAACACAAGGCTATCTTAAAGAAAAGAATAAATTCAGAGGTATCACATTTACTGATTTTTAAGTTATAACTCAAATCAAAGTAATGAAAACATTATGGAACAGACTTCTAAAAGTCTTATAGAGCATTAGAGTCAAATAAAGAACCCAGAAATATATCCACTCAACACAGTCAAAAAATTGTAGAGGGTTTCAGGAATTCACAAAGGAGAAAATATAATCTCTTCAACAAACAATTTTGGAGAAACTGTTAACATGCAGATGAATGAAACTGACTCTGAAGTTTAGCAAATCGATGATTATCTATGGGGGAAAAAGAGCAGGGAAAAAGAGAGGGAGACAAAAATTATTTGGAAATAACAACGAAAATCATTGAAAGTCCAGATTGTGATCAAAAGTAAAAGAGATTTGGAGGACAAAATAACTCCCTAATAAGGAGAACTGAGAAATAGAAAAACATAAAAAGAGTGAGAGAAAACTGGTTATGAAACATTGTTGCTGATAGATTGTCCAGAGTTTAGTGAGCCATATAAATGAGTGTTGAGTTGGAAAAGGGATGTGATTGACGTTCTTCCTAAATCATATCTCCATGGAAAATCAAATAATATGTGAGGACTTGCCTGATATTCTCGGGCACCCTTTATGTAATTGACATAAAGAAATTGGCAAATGATGACATTAGCCTGAGTGATCTCTTGGGCACAATTGTCATATTTTGTTTAAGAGCAGTAATGGTGATAGTGATCATGAATGACATCTTGGGGGGAACACAATGAGTTATCTCCTCCCCTGTCCATCTGAAAAATGTCTAGACTAATGGCACTAATAGCAAGCAGCATATTGCAGGAAGGTTCTGGCAGTCATGCCATTATATATTCATATATATCTATATCTATATCTATATATATATATAATACTGGGTTTCCTTGTCAATAATAGATAGATATAAATAATAATAGATAGATAGATAATTTCTTTGTCAACAACAAATATGCAAAACAATATCAAACTATATTTGCTATAGGGTTTTATATCAAAAATATATGTAATTATTGTTTTACAAATATTGAGTTATATTAATTTAGTTTACTGGATATAGTTTGGATTTCTTTGGGATTTAAGACTAATAGTCTTATTGTGAAGAACAAACCACTGCATGCTAGTCTTTATTGATTTGATTAAACAAAATGTATTTCACACATTTACATACCTACAAAAGCAAAGATAATAAATCTAAGTTCACTTATTATTTTATTGAAACTAATTTTGTTGTAAATCCTCTCTTTTACAGATAACAAGATTTAATCTGAAGACATATTGTGTGGACGTACATACAAGCATGCAGTTGTCACCTCTTATTTTTCATAGCCAAGATGCAAACTTTATAATTAATTTCAAATGTTCTTTCAACCATTGAAATGTTCATTTCAACCATCACTACAGTCCACTGTGTTTCCTTTCTTCACTGTTTTTACTCCTTCACTACATACTTCAGTTCTAAATTCTTGAAGTAAAATTAATAGTAATTTGCAGCCATTATATGTTAAAAAATCATAATATGAGTTTTGATCTCAAATGAATATTCTGTTCCATCTCTTTTTTAATTTTTTTAATTTATATATAAATTTCACAACATTGTAATTCCAAGGACTTAAACCCCCCACCCTCCCCTCCATCCCTCCCCCCCTTTCCCTCCTGCTCAAAGTTGTGTGCTTC
>PVHY01015414.1:19338-36160 GCA_004024945.1 Uropsilus gracilis
TATATATATATATATATATATATATATATATATATATATATATATATATATATATATATATACCACATTTTTTTCAGCCAGTAGTCTGTTTTGGGGCATTTAGGTTGCTTCCATGTCCCTGTAATCATAAATTTTGCTGCAGTAAACATCCGAACACAGGTGTCCCTTCTGTTCCATCTCAACTAACGTATAGCTTCTTCCCAATTCTGTTTAGTTACACCAGCCTACAGCAATTTTTCTTTACCATTACTGCTTACTTTTGAAAACATCTAGAATATCATATCAATACAATTTCTATTAAATTAAAATTTTCTTTTCAGATAAACAAAAATATACTTCCATAGAGGAAAATCTCTGAAAATAAAAGTTGTGGAAAATTAAAAAAAAAAAAAAGAAAAAAAAAGAAGAAGAAGACAGTAATCTGGTAGCATACTACAACAGGGGTAATATTTGCTTAAAAATTCTCCAATATATCACTCTAGTGTGAGTTTTATCATTTGAATTTGCAATTGCTTTCCACTCACTGAGTTTTCGTATCAAAATTATTGTAGTTCCGATATATTGGTTGAAGTTTTACCTACTGACTCAGTATTTCCTTTTCATTCACCAAAGAAGGATAATTCTCTGTTGAACTCACTGTGCCTCTTTAAGACTACCTTCTAAGTTCGTCTTATTTTCATTTATACAAATGAACTTTCCCTGAAAATTTCTCTGTACTTGTTATTATGCAGAGTATATGAGCTTTCATCTTAAATCCTAACAAACTGCTTCCTGATAGTATTTCTCAATATTTCCAGTTATTCCATTAATCTGTTTTTATTTGTAGCTCTTTAATGTGTGGAAACCATTATTACATTTTCACTTGTTGTAATCTTCCTCTTACCTCCTTTTTTCATAGTTTTAACTTAAAGAATCCCCTCAAATTACTTGTTTCTTATTGAAAATATTGTCACAATAATAAATTGTCATTAATTCAGTTGCTTGAACTATGCAATTTTTGATCTCATTTTTGTCTGCAGTTCATTAAATTCAGACACCCCACTAGTTTCGCTGCTGTGGGTAGTGTAGGAGAGCATCCTATCTGTACATTTACTTCTGGACTCCTGCAGGTTATTCGCAAAATTCAGTTTCTTGTGTGATTTTAAGACTCAGTTCTTTTCCTTGTTGGCTTTTGATGATTTGTTTTCAGCCCACCTGCATATTCTAGCTGGTGGTTGTCTTCCATCTTGTTCAAAGTCAGCAATCATTCCACCCTCTCCATTAATTGTATCTCTCCTGTTTATTCCACTGCACATGTCTGAAGGTTTCCTAGATTATAAAAAGCTAACAATTTCTATGCATTAAAAATACCATTGATATTTTGAGAGAACAGATGGAGCAATACTGAGATATCTTCTTTACCTCTGATTGGAACAAAACGTAGCTGAATAATGTATTCTGACACCATGACTATCAGTGCAAATAGACTTCCAGTTACAATTCATCAAAAATGCATTTGGAAATATCTTGGGAAAGTATTTATGTTTTAAACTGTTGGGCCCACAGTCCTAGTTATAGGGTCTTTCCAAATGTACATTGGTAAAATAAAATTATGTAATGCAACATAATGCCTTCAGGAAAGTAGATACAGACTCTAACTTATTTCTTATTTTTTCTTTGGTGCACAATATGCACGATGCATACTGTACAAAATAAAATAACAATAAAACAAAAATTTCAAAGAAGCATAAATATACAACCTGTGTTAAGCATGTATAAGTCAAAAATAACTGAACACTAATAACACTTTTGTTGGATTAACAAATATTAACTTTAACTACTATAAACTAATAAAAACTGGCTAAAAATTTAGAGGTCAAAATGAACACAATGGGTAAAGTGAAGCAAAAATTCAGTGACAAGAGGGAGTTCTTTTCAAATACAGCCAAAGATAATTCTAGAATTAAATAATGCAAAAGATTAAATGAAAAATTTATTAAGGAAATTATTAAGACTGAAAGAAATTTATTCCTGTGGAAGCCCAGAGGAGTAAAAATATGATTATCAAGCTAAACAATGAACAGATAGGTTAATATCAACATTTATATGTTTTTAATTTACTTAAATAAGTATTGATTTTCAGTGCAAATATAACAATGAATTATGGAGCATATAAAACATTTGAAAGTAGAATATATGAAGGCAAGTGACAAAAAAGGGTTGCAAAAGGAGTTAATAGAATTATTGTAGTGCTGTTGCTTATATATAATGACAATTTTTATAATATAAATTCACAACAAATCTGTTTTAAGACCTAGTCTGATATAAAAATTAAATTATACAATAGAGATTAATCAAGACTTAATATTTTTAATGTGTTCATTCTAGTTTGCTAAAATACAGGTAGCAATTAGACTCATAGTTTGATTTGTGGTGAAAAACACAGGCATTTTTATCATCAATTATGTACTAAAGAATAGGATGTATTTTCAGGATCTCTTTGGGTACATTAATTCCTTCATGTTCAACAGAACTTAAGGAGATAGAAGTGTATGTAATTTTTTTAAATAGAAAAACAAAACCAAAATGTTAATTTCATAATTATGGTCATAACAAGGAAGTGGCAAAAATACGTTAGAAATTACATATAGATAATAAATGATGATGAACTTAATGTTCCTGTTGGTCATATGGACAACTGTTTTTATTTCAGACATTCTGACTATTTTTATTGAGTTGTTTGTTTTCTTGTTGGGTTGTTGCATTTTTTATAGATTTCTTGTAGGAGGTATGATGTGTAAATAACTTCTCCCATTCAGACCAGTGTCTTGTAATTTTGATGATTCTTTCATTGTACAGAAGCTTCTTAGTTTGATGTAGTCTCATTTTCTTTTAATTTTACATTTATTTCCCCTGACATTGTAACTAAGACCCCAAACACATAGCAAGTCAAATGTCATAGAGTACTTCATCTATATTTTCTTCTTTGTGTTTTATGGTTTCATATCTTATATCATTGCTTTTAATCCATTTTGAATTAATCTTTGTGTTTGGTATTGATACAGGGTAGTGACACAGTGTAAATTGTATTGGTACCAAAATACCCTGGTGGGTGGGGTCTGAGAAAAAGATCCTGTGAGAGAGAAAATGGGAAGTGGGAAGAGACGGTGTATAAAAAAAGGAGAGAAGGGAAGAAGTAAGGAAGGAGATGAGAATGGCAAACTGAGAGAGTAGGCCCACATGGTCTGGTAAGGGGAAACCCGCTGGAAGAGAAAATTGGTGGTAGCAAGGAACCATGGTGTTCAGAAGAAGAATAGGTGATGTGGAGAGTGTGGTATGGCAACAAGGTGGCTTAGTGAGCTGGTACCTGGAGTTGACCAGGGATTTGGAAAACTGATTTGTTCATCAGCAATTGTGGAAGAAGTTTGAAGAACTTTGAAGAAGCAGAACAGCTCGGAACATTGGAGAAGAAGCAAAGAGGAGATGCTGGAGAAAGAATGGACTTTGCAGTGCTTGCCTCAGTTTTGGAGGGGCAAAGGGACACCATCTTGGACATCTATCTTTGTGACCATTGGGACTGGAAATGGTGAATGGGGTAAGATAACTGTCCACCTGTGGCATTAAGGACTTTTCATTTTCCTGGTTAATTTTCCTTTTTAATAAAACCCTATTGTTTAAACTGCTTTGGTCTGGAAACTGCTATGCACAGGTGGTGCAAATCTACGACTTGTTGGTTAGAGACTTCTACCTCTTGTGGACCCAATTTCAGGTGAAATAGTGATCTAGTTTTATTCTTTCACATGTGGCTTTCCAGTTTTCCAAACACCGTTTATTGCTGACTTTCCCTTTTCCGCTATATGTTCTTGGCTTCTCTGTGAATTTTACTGTCCATATGTTTATTTATTTTAGGTCTCTCAACTGTGTAACATTTATTTGCTGGACTATTTTTACTCTACATTGCATACTATTTTAATTACTTTTGTTTTCTAGTATAATTTTTAGTCTGGGAGTATATGTCCATTCTTTTTTGTTAGAATCATTTTTGGATGTTCAGGGCCTTTTGCAAATTCATTGAAAATTTAGTAATGTTTTGTCTATTTTTTGAAAAAAGCCCAATTTTTATTTTTGACAAGGAACAATCTACATAGTTTAAAATAACATGAATATTTTAACAATGTTAGTTCTTCAAGTCTGTGAGCATAGAATACCATTCAATTTTCTTGTGCTTTCTTTTATTAAACTTAAAATATCTTATTGTCCTCATTGTATATCTTTCACCTCCATTGTTAATTCCTAAACATAAAGGATATTATAACCCAAAGTTATCTCAATAAACATAATTAGAAATTTTTAAAGCAAAATAAATAAATTCCATCAGACATACTTACTGTGCTAATGTTCTCTACTCTTCCCTCGAGGGACCAACACAGTGGTACTTTACTTTTGGATGAGGTGTTACATCTTGTATCTTGAGATTGAATGAAATATATAATAACTAATAACTAAACATGTGATTTTATAGCAAACATAAATGAACACATAATTTGACATTAGGCTCTACTAACATAGAAGCTATAAATCTGCTATAAATCTGGGTACCAGATTTATAGCTTCTATGTTAGTAGAGCCTAATATGGATACCATGATAGAGAGATAGAATGGCTAAAGCTGTGGTTCAGCAATAGTGATTCAAGCTGTAATCCAAAAGAACTGATAAATTAGTATGACTGAAGATCATTTTGTACCAGATTGCTATTGACTATTAGAAATTCACCATTGGAAGAAATCATGAACTATAGCAGTTGATAAGAATGTAGCCTCCAAGAACAAGACAAGAAATCAGACAACAAAACAGATAGTAAGTCCCTAACATTGGTATTCTGAACAAATTTCATTAATTGTGTAACTTTGAGAAAGCCATGTAATATGAGCCATAATTTTCCCTTTATTAAGTAGATACCATATCACTTAATTCACAGGAATATGTAAAAGTGTTGTTTTACATGTACTGCACTTTATAAATATGAATCCCCTTTTTTGACTCTGTGGTATTGTCTCCATCCATTCTGATTTGAGTAATTAATATGGAGCCTGACTAGATGTGTACACTTTGGCTGTTAAGACACTGTGTGTTCGGCCTTTTGCCATGGTCCGAACGCAAGTGGAGCCTCGCTCCACCACACCTCTGGGGACTGGGGTCTTGGGGGAGGCGGGCCAGGGGCCACCATTCTCTGTCTTTTTGAGGTTTGGGAACAGAGATGGTACCTTTGCTGGGGAATCCCAGAACTAGGGGGATAGAAAAGATAAGTGGCAGCTTTGCAAATCTTTCTCAGGGAGGGTGGAATTTGCCAGCGAAAATCCCACCCTTCAGAAGTCCTGGCCCAGAGTACATCTCCTGAGGCATCCTGGGTGCCAGGTTTCTGCTGCAGCTGAGGTGCTGTTAGGTAGACAGAGCCTCATTCCACCCACTCCACCACACTGCTGGGGTCTGGAGGAGGTGGGCCAGGGAGGCGTCATTCTCTGTCTCTTTGGGGTTCAGGGATGGAGGTGGTACCCCTGCTGGTATCTGGGCAGGCAAGGGGGAGGTCACCCTCTGGTGCTATCCCACCTCTAACAAACTCACATGGAAATGAAGAGAAACTCAATCCTGGTTCAAACACATGAGAGGAGAATAAAGGCCTTGGACACATTAGTCACCTGGGTGAGGTACAAATGGAGCATGAACAGAACCATAAGAGACAAAACTGTAAATTCAACTAAAGAGATGACCTACAACAGAGCTACACTGACAGTGTTTCAGGGGACCATGGAACCAAACCTGTGATGCAGAGACATGTCAACATGAGCAAAGCAACCCCTTACCACAAAGGACAAGAAAAGCCAGAGATTGGACTGTGCTCCCACTCAGAACTGCAAACCAGGAGAGAGGAGAGGAGATGGATCATCCACCCACCAGAGGTTATCCCTTCTAGGGGACCTCTCTACCACTAATGGCTGAGAGTTGGAGCCCAACCCCAGATATCAACCCAATAAGATTTGGAAGCAGCAAATTGAACAAATATCAGATTGGAGGAGACAGCCAACATGAACAAGGAGACATGAAACCCTGTAATAACACAAGTCTGGAGCAAAGGAGACAATTACCTCTATCAAAGAAAGTGTCACAACCAAGGAGCCAGGATAGCAGCTCCACAAACCCAAGGACTATAGGTCATCAGACATGCTCAGCCTAAGTTACCCACTATAAAACCACACCTGGAAATCTAAGTTAAAAAAAAGAGAGAGAGAGAGAGAGAGGGAACAATGGGCCAAACACCAAAATCAATCAGTGACTTTCAGGGAAAAGGAAGATTCATAACTATACAAATAAGACCAAGATTGTATGCACAAAACAAAACAATATTAAATTTAAAAAAAAATAAAACATTTTTCAATCTAGTCCTTTATTAAACAAGTCTGTATTACTGTCCTATTGAGAAAAACTCTACTAGAAGTCATCACTATTGTTTTTTGTTTGTTTGTTTATGTTTTTGTTCTTTTTTGTACAAAGATGATATTCTCTATGCACCTGAAGGAAGTATGCTTCTGGCCAACTGCAAATGAAACACCTGCCTGCAAAATGCATATGGGAAGTCTACAATCACTCATACGTTGGAAGTTGATCTTTCCTGGCAATTTCTTTAGGTGTAATGAATTGGGAAAAACGTGTCTTTTACAGAAATCTAATGACTTTCCATAGCACAAGTAGGGAGAAAACTGCTAATCTTAACACCTGTGTTTACTTAATTTTAGCCAATGCAACAATCTGATATGTATTTTTGTGAAAAGGTAGAAACATTGATTGAGAAAAGGTAAAAGGAAATCTGTTTGATTTCAAATTAATAAAAATGTGAAGCAAGTTTTGAATAATTAAAAATGTCATTCAAGAGCACTAAATAAGACCCAGATAACACCCCCTTTAAATATTTTCTGGAGATTTTTTTTGGAAATTCTCAAAACTTTCAACAGATGTGTTGTAGTCTGTAGTCCCTAGTGAAATACTTCGGTTTTTATGTGTCAAGATACATAATTGCAAATCTATAAAAAATTAATGTGTCAGAAGTTATGTCATATATTCAAGATGCTATTGTGTTTTTACTAAAGTTACTAATTAAATATTTTTAAGGGATTGTGGTATTCTCTGTACAACATATGGATGTATGGCATCAAACATACCTGGTTGATCTGTTTATTAAATGTTTAACAGTTAACATACTACTTTTTTCAAGCATCATGTACTATCTTTTTAACAGAGTATATCGAGGTTTAATTACTTTTATATAGAACTGTATGTATTTGATGCCCATAATTGATGAGCTTCTACATATACAGATCCCTTTATATATAGGGCAGTTTTTGTCATTTCTGAGTCACCTTTGTGCATGTATGTGTAAAGAATTACACATGTTAGTATAAAAATTGTGTATTTGAAGGATACTCAGAGCCATGGGTAGGAAACCTTTGTGTAATGACCATAGGGCTAGAGAGATAGATTGGAATAGGGAGAGTTCAAAAGACAACAAATCAAAGTACTTGACATTGGACTTACACACCATCACTGAATATAAATATTTGAAAATACAGTTTTCAGGAGTTTTAAGTTTTAAGGAGAGTTTTAAGGAGTTTTAAGGAGAGTTTAGAAAGTTAAGAAATTTTAATACAACTTTAATGTGGCTCACTTGTTTTCAGTTTTGTGAGTTTAGTAAAAAAAGTGAAGCCAAACTATCAAAAACAAGAGTTTAAATCACCTCAGCTCAAAGTGATAAATGAAAAGATATTCTATCCCCATTGGTGATTATCTGGGAAGCTATGGGTAGACTGACCACAGAAAAACTCATTTTAATTAAATCTGTGTCATAGTCTCAGTCTAATTTCACTTCTGGTAGATATAGGATGTCAGTATCTCACACTAGTTGACAAAGAAAGAGCCTGAATCCTCAGTAATATGCAAAAACTGAGAATAAGCTATATTTTCAACTTTAATATTGCTTTATATGAAATTTTAAAAGTGTATATGCAAAAGATATAGGAAAATCACACACAAAAATCAAAAGAGAGCACAGTCAAGGGACACAGATAAATGATCAAGAAATAGAAATTTTTGGAGCATTAGAAAACAAACGTTTAAGTACTTCAAGTAATACACTGTAAAAGATGGATAAAAAGATGAGATAATGGGAAATTTCAGGAGAAAAAGATAACCTCTGAGCCTAAATATTGAAAAAGCAAATAGCTGATTTAAAATAACAATGCATGGACTTGGAAAAAAATGTACACATTGTAAAAATAACATATAGAGTCCTAGAATAAAGGCCAACAGAGTTTATCCAATATATAATACAGAAAGAATGCATTTCCAAAAAGTACAGCACTAATCAGCTGAAAAGCACTGTCAGTAACACAACTACTAAGGCACAGAATTTGGTAAGAGGAGAAAAGAAGATGCCCAAAAATGTGCTACATGAAAAGTTTATAAATGAGGTAAACAATTATCCATATATATACAAGTTCAGATTACAGAGCCAAAACCAGAAAATCCACCAAGAAAACCCTACAAACATCAAAGTGAAAATTCTCAAAATCCATTTATATAGAGAAAACATTTTGAAGACAGAAATATGCTTTATAGTTAAAAATAAATCATAAAAAATACTGTTTTCTTCTCTCCAAAAAATAACAAAGAAAAAATATATGATGCATATTTATATATTTAAAACGACAAATTGTGTCCCTTGGATTTCTCCACCTACAGAATAAGCTTCAAATGAAGGTGAATAAAAATACTCTTGGAAGAAATGAAAATGTCGCTGGAATTTGTTTCCATAAATCTCTCATTCTGCCACACACAGAGGTTTAAAAGAAGTCCCAAAAATGCCACTGAAGAAAAAGAAAAATTCTACCAAGTGAAAGCATTAATATAATGTACACAATAAAGTACATTGAATATATTGTATGCACAAGCAAATAATTATGTATCTTCCTGCTGGTTTATGCACAAATTGTGGACAGTTTAAAATGGAAATAATTACAATTATATTATTTTATATGTTCAACATATCCACATTTATAGACTGCATCTGAAGCAGTGGAAATGAATAGATAAGCATGTACATATTAGAACAGAATAACATGAATTTAATACTCTATTTCTATCTCAGAAAAGAACTAACAACAATAAAAACAGAAGGTTCAGAAAGATAGATGAAGCAGAAATGAGCAAATACTAAGGGGTAAGATGTATGTTCTTTGAAATGATTACTATAAATGACAAATATTAGAAAATATGGTTTAAGAAAAAATTATGTGTAATTTATCAATATCAGAAATGTCAGAGGGTGTATCATTAAGTCTGCGTGGGTATATTAACATGATAAAAGAATGTTATGAAAACTCTATGCCTACTAACACAAACATAGAGAAAATAAAATCAAAATCATTACTTTAAAAAACTGGCAAGAAGAAAATGCAAAACATTCAATATCTTGTATCTATTTAAAGACTAAATCAATTGAAAATATTTCCACAAACTCCACATTGAGTTTACATTGATGAAATTTATAACACAAGCAAGGAAAACCTTGTGACAACCCTACAAAAATTAATTTAGTCTAAAGAGGATGAGGAAAACTGTACAGAAAAAAGAATAGTCTGTTTCTTTATATTCAGTGAAGGCACTAGCATAGTCAGTGATTTTACTTAGAGACAAGGAGAATAAATTATTCAATGATGGCTCTGGAGAAAAAAAACAATTCAAGACTTACTTGACTCAACAGATTCCTCCTACTGGCATCATGCAGTGTGATGACTACAATAAATTTAATGAAAAATTGGAATGAACACCCATTTTACTGTATACCTGAGTTTATCCATCTAGCAACAGAAGTAATTGTGAATAACACAATTAAATTTTGTGGCAAGAAATAGTCTATCAGTTACCAATTGAAGTATGTTTCCTTTCATTAAGGTTCACACCTGATTGCTATCAATGTATACATACAAGAAAGAAAATATGTGTATGTAATACATATATCAAACTTAGCACTGATTTCATTAAAATTAAGTAATTAATTACCTGTTATTTAAAGTAAGTTTTGATATTTAATGGATCGAGTTTATCGGTTTGTTTTAATAGAAATATGGCAGGCTACAATAAATGGTTTGGGTTGCACTGGATAGTTCTCTAGGACTAAATTTGAAAATGAGGTCATTTATACATTTATCATCACACAGAGGAATTATTTATGGATCTTGCCTGATCCATATGTTCACATTAAGGTATGAGTGTAAATCAAAGGAGATATTGATGAATTAGATACTGTATTTATAGATCTAAATATAACATTCTCAAATGTTAAATATAACACTGTGTTTTCCCATGGATCAAAATCTCAAGTCACATATCTAGAGTAATATAAATCCAGTTTAGTCTCACTATCTAAAGTCAGAAATCCATGAAGTCTTTCAGTCTTTTACAATGATAGGGCAAAGAAAAATGTAAAGAATATTCTTTAAACTATTTGCTTTATATTTACACAGTATAGACAAAACACTCTACAAACTGAGGAAACAGGTGAGTAAAGATGGAAACTCAGTGAAAATCAAGAGAATGGTAATGACTTTTCACTTGTGATATAATTGACATGAAAGATTTAATGATTTTAATGCAAGGTGTCATACTGCACTTTATTTTCTGATACACCCAACATTTATTCAGTGGTGCTAAGTCTTAGCTATTGCTATATAAATCACTTGACTAAATTTTATTCTAAAGTGGAGAAATTGAACTATGCTAATTTGTGGGCACTGACTGAAACATTGTCCATATAATCTAGAGAAAATATGTGACTTGCCATCAACTGATGATCTGAATGCCTACTAGACCCTGGATCTTTAGTCATGAGTAAATATTACTTATAAATTCTTGGGATAGTATTGATTACTGATATAGAACTGTGCTACTCTTTTTATACTTGTGGGGAGTGTTTTGACACTTAGGTTACTGAAGAAGCCATATGGAAAGTTTTAAAGTGCATACTATTACTTTTGATAAATGCAGTGCAACTAAACTTAGCAGTACCTAATAGATACATATAGTATCGATAGTATAATAGATATAAGGTTTAATAGTATAACATCATGATAAGAATTGTTAAGTCAAATATTGATGATAAAATATTTCTAGACTATTTAAACTGAGAATTCATTTAGAAAACTGATGAGGAGTTTGTGAATTTAGTGGAGAAGCCACAGATCTTGTGTTAAAATGATAGCAGAAGATTGGAATTATTTCCTAGGAAAGTTGAATGAATAATCTGATTAATAGGAAATCTCGCTTTCTTAAAAGTCAGCAGCCAGGAATGTTAAAGGTCTGTTTCCCCAGGAAGATGCATTTCCTGACATTGCATCAGGAATATACTTGGTAATATTGCCAAGATGTAATGGTGCTATGGATACACTATTACAAAACTAAACTGAGGTACATTGCTAGTAGGCAGTACGGATTTCTATTGTTTTCTAAGTGCCAGGAACTACACATAAAAAAAAAAAAAACCACAAAACTATGTCTCTTGTGTTTAAATGATCAGGATTAAAATATCAATACCAGGTCATTGCAGCTTGGGGAAAATGTATAGTATTACTTAATGTCACCTGAAATTGTGTTAGTGGGATCTTTAACCATATGAGGAATGTGGTAAAAGTTATCTGCAAACACCAAATAGAATCTTAAGATTTTTTGAAAAACAAAACAACTCTATTCAGTATTCCATTGTTGGAATTATGTCAAGTCTTTACTTTGCTTTAGTATCATATAAAAATTTACTTCTTAGCCTAATCAGAATGAAATTATTCTGGGAGATGTTTGAAGTTCTTACTTAATATAATATAAATCAATACAAATTGGCTTTAAAAAGTTTTATGAAAAAGCATGCATCTTCATTGACATGTACAAACCTGCCCAAGTAATCCTTGATGACAGATAAAGAGAATAATCAAAAATACCATACCCATGGGAAAGGGCATATTTATGAATAACAGGATTTATAATAATTCTTATCTTCTATTATATGGTTCAAACCCTGTGAGGCACTAGAATGCTTACAGATTGATTTGTTTACACAAAGTCTTAGAAGGAGTTTTTTAGAAAATCTCTTTTAAGGCAAATTATAAAAAAGCACCTAGAAATATTTGGCACAGAGATACAGATCAAGTTAAAGAGTGAAGTGAGAGAGAAAGCTAACAGCTGGGCTATGATTTATTCCCTCCTAAGGGGAATTGCAAAGGCAGTAATTGAACTAGGCCAGACCTCCTTGTGGATAGAGATAGCATTTACTAACAAAAATATACTTTGTTTTTTGTTTGTTTGTTTGTTTGTTTGTTTTTAATAAATGTATTTTGGCAGAGGTGACTTATTCTATCTGGTTCTCTTAAATATAAAACCAAAATTTAAGGATATATAGAATGTACCTAGTTCAATAGTGAATGTAATTTAACAGTGGAGTTAAAATCCTAAAAATCATTTCGCAGTAGTTTTATAGACTCATTGGTTTAGTCTCCATGTTTCTATATCCTTGGTAATGGAGAAAGAAACTTAGAAACTAAATCTGGTGAGTGTTGTCCTCTCCAAAGAGAAGTTAGTGTTTCTATATTTAAACACTTTAAATAGTTCTTAAAATCTGGTATTGAGACAATCTGTGATATATGTGAGACTATTTTAACAATTCAGTCAGTGGGAGGTAATACAGCAATGTTGGTTTAACTTTTAAAAAGTGATGCTATGTTATATAACTTTATAAGAGTTTTGGGTAACAGATGAACACCTGTTAATTGTCATCATATGGCATAGGTATGCTTGCTGAATTTCAATGTATGATACTTAACCTAAGAAATTTATAACAAATATTAAATTTCTATCAATTATATGCTTGCTTCTACATTTAAGAGTATATCTCAATGAGTTCTCCAGTTTATATTAAAAAAAATGATTAAAATGAATGGGTGAGTGGATTGGATAATAATAAACTGAGTAGGTAGAAATGTGGTAATATGTCACATTCAAGTAGTGCTTGAACAGACAAAACCACACAGTGGAATTCTTGCTAGAATAAGTTTAAAGGATATTAAGCAAAAACAAGGATTTCTTATAGATTTTTCAATAATAACAATGTATTGAAATGTAAGTTCATTAATTTTGACAAATGTACAAACATAAGATATAGATAATGTAAATTATGCGTTCCATAATAAATTTTATAAGAAAAAATATAAAATATAGCAGTAGTAGAAACAATTCTATAGCTGAATTCTTAATGTTTGAAGATATTTGTCACACAAAATTCATCCAATTTCATATCCACTATATTAGGAGAAATTTGAGAGTGATTTTCAGTTCCAGGATAAATTCTATTATGTATTCTATTAAAAATAAATTTCCAAGGCAGCAATACCACCAAAGTCAAAATAAGCTAACAAAATTCTCAGTGAGCATTTTGGATATCTTTGCCAACTTTATATTTTATATTCCTTTACATGGATGACAGTTTCCTAAATAATAACAATCTGCCATATATTTATTTAATGGAACATTTCTGAAAAAAATGGTAAAATTATTAAAGGAATTTTTATTTATTGTCGATATTCACAGTAAAATATATTATAAAGGAAGTAAAACTACTACTAGAACAGACTTCAATTATGTAGAAAAATGAAACTTTTTAAATGATGTAGATTCTTATGAATGTCTTCACTCCATAATAAATATCTATTTTTCTTGCAGCTCATTTACATAAAATAGGAAATATAAGTTTATAGTGAGTATATTTAAATATATAAATTTAATATGTATACATATATTCTAATTTATTCTAGTAATTGAATATTATATGTATATACTAAAATAGATAGTATATATTCTAATAAATACATATGAGATCATATATATTCTAATATTAATATATATTTTTTGTTTTTTCTTTTTAAACTTGCATTAATCAAAATGATATAATTACTTATGTATATAAATATCTTCAGTGTAAACTACTTACATCATTCTGTGAACCTCTCTTTTTCTACAGTGTATTTCCCTACAAAGAAGTATTAGTTTGAACTCTAAAAAAATACTTTAAAAGAAATTCACTTAATTCATTTTGAGTTTTCAACTTAAGGTAGAAGCATACTGATCATTTACTTGGACTATATTAAAAAGTTGGGTGTTTTGGTATATAAGTATATATGCACATGCAAAATATATTTAGTTTGTAAATAAATTTTTTATATTTCTCCATTACTTTGAAACTCAAAGTCAGCATGATAAAAATCAATACCAGACATAAGGCATATGATTCATGCATTTCACTAGAAATATGTCCAAGTTTATGTGCATACTATAATGATGACAAAAAAGATCAACTAGAGGGGCATCATTTTCAAAGACAGTGTCCATGTGAATGAAGATCAGTGATAGATTTGCAGAGGACATTCTAATTTGCAATAAAATGATATGAATTTATGTCATAATACTAGGAATAAATATATATTTGTTTACTTATATATCTACCATCTATAATCAATAAATCATCCAATTATATTCCTTAAATGTTTGTGTTAGAATTAAAATTAAATATCTTAAATATTCAAGAAATATGGTGGGTTTTCATTTACCTTACTATGATAGGAACCATATAATTCATAGCATTAATAAAATATTAATATGTATGAGTACAATAACACTCCTTACAGCTAATTTCTGCTAACCATTTTCTAATAATCATGTTTTGTATACATTGATCCCTAGAAATTAACTAAATGTTTTGTACACAAACACCAACACCTAGAAGTTAACTAATAGAACAATCAAATATGTCAAATATGTATGACACTTTTTACTAAATTTTTCTTAAGTGCTGTCAAGTTTGATCTTTGTAATAATTCTATGGTGGTGGAACTAATGAGGCTAACTTTTCAAATAAGAAAATTAAAATTTAGTAACTTTCATGAGGGAATATAACTGATAGATCTTGTGATGGGCAGAGTAATAGAGTCTCAGTGTTGGGGACTTGTAAATAACTCAATGTATAGGCAAAAGTCAATATGAGGATAAGTTTCAGGTAAACATCTCAGAATAAGAGCCTTATCTTGGATTATCTCCTTAAAAAAGGATTAATTCCTTTAAAAAAGAAAAAAGATGGTAGAAGAATGAAAGAAAAAGATGTGACAGTGGAAGCAGTTATCTCAGGAATCTGATTGCTGACTTTCAAGATATAGAGAGACTCAAAGCAGAGGTGTATAGGCAGACTCAAGGAATTAAGAAAGAAAACAAAACGAACTGACACTGGAATGTTTACTCCAAGAGGATCATGTCATATTTCTGACTCCCATAACTGCGTGATAATGGAACTATATTTTTTTTCAGTCACGAAAATACAGAAGTAAATTATTAAAGTGCATTGAAATTCAAATGTGTAGTTTGTGTGACACTAAAGAAATAGTTTGATATTTTTTTAATTTATTTATTCTTTTATATATGTGTTTCACATCTTTGTATTCCCTGGGGACCACCCATCACCTTCCCTTCCTGACCACTCCCTTCCATCTCCACCGCTCCTCACCCCTCCACATACTGATCCCTTTTAGGGAATTTTTATGTACATGTCTATGGCCTAAATTGTCGACTGGAATAAATTTTATATTAAAAATTTTTTAAATAAAAGAAAAGATAGCCTAAAAAAATAGTTTCATAGAACAAAGTAGTTATTCTTTCATTAACAATCTAATGTTCCTGTGATTAGAGAAGTACTATTTTACGGCATCACTAGAATGAGTATTCACTGAATCCTCCTAATAAAATGTTATGTTTTTATAACGTATCTTAAAAAAACTTTATATAACCATATTCATGAAACATGATTACATGAAATAGTTCATACTGATACTTTGATTTTAAAGTATATTTTATTTTATTTATTTTTTTAATTTTAATTTATACATATATATATTTCACATCAATCACTTCATTGAGGTCCCTGGGGGTCCCCCACCACCTCCCCTCCCTGGCCACTCCAGCCGGTCCCCTCCCGCAGTTGTGTACTTTCATTTGGTTGTCCATACATTAGTGAAACAACTTGGTATCTGTTTTTTTTTTCTGACTTGTTTCTGCCAGTATGATTTCTTCTAGGTACATCCATGTTACAAGAAAACATCAAATTTGTCATTTTTTATTGATGTATAATATTCCATTGTGTATATATGCCACATCTTTTTCATCCAGTCATCTTTTGGGGGGCATTCAGGTTGTTTCCAAGTTCTTGCAATTATAAATAGTGCTGAAATAAACATCCGAGCACAGGTGTCCCTTGGTACCCACATTGAGATCTCCTTTGGGTAGATTCCCAGAAGAGCTATTGCTGGGTCAAATGGTAGTTCCATTTCCATTAGTTTGAGTATCCTCCACACTGCTTTCCATAGTGGTGGGACAAGTTTACAATCCCACCAGCAGTGTAAAAGTGTTCCTTTCTCTCCACATCCACGCCAGCACTTGTCGTTGTCTGTTTTTTGGATGTGGGCCATTCTTACTGGTGTAAGATGGTATCTCATTGTGGTTTTGATTTGCATTTCCCTTCCTGCTAATGATGTTGAACATTTTTTCATGCGCCTAATGGCCATTGGACTTCCTCTTTGGAAAAGTTTCTTTTTATTTTTTTACTTTTTATTTATTTATTTATTTATTTATTTTGAGACTAGGTCTTGCTATTTTTGCCTGTGGAACCGCAGGCTCTCGTTGCCTGGGGTACCACAGACTCAAGCAATC
>PVHY01015415.1:0-36054 GCA_004024945.1 Uropsilus gracilis
TGAGACTCTGTCCTTCTTCCTGTCTCTTGCTTCCTATCACCTCCCAAGCTCTGGTGTCCACACCCCACTCCCAGGCAACAATCCCTTCCTGCTTTGGTTCTGGCAAAGTCCAGGAAGGAAGGGGAGGTCTGTTGTAGCAGATGACACCAAGAAGTCAAGTGGAGGGGAGCCTGAAGAGTCCCCAGGAACAGGCAGGTGGAGCAGTGGGAGTGAGGGGGAATGGTGGTAGGGGTCCGGGAGTGGGGGGAGTGTAACCTGGGGCTGTAAGCTGGGGGCTGGGTGCTGAGAAGGGATGTGGCTGGGGAGGGAGCCCCGAGGAGAGGGAGGTCCCCTCTCATGAATCCTGCTGCTTCTAGAGGAGGAAGGCCAGGGACCACAAGGCTGGTATCCTGTGCCCACCCCCCCTCCCAGCCCAGGGGTAGGTGCCTGGTTCCTGCAGGTTGAGAGCAATTCTTTCCAGGAGCCCTCCCACCCCATGTTCTCTGGCAGATTTCCTACACACCTCCGGGAACCCCAAGTATGTTCTTCCTGCGCTGCCCCCACCCTCCTTGAACACCCACCACTCTCATCTCCCCGGCAAATGCTCATAGGTGCACCCCCAATGCCTGTGTGGAGGCAGAGGTGGTCGCCCCCCTGTGCCTGCAGGACCCCCAGCCCACAGAGAACCAGGCTGCCAGGGTGGGAGCTAAGGATCAGAACTGCCTTATAGAATGGGCAGCAGGGTTCCTGCCCCCACCCACCCCTATACCCCCAGAACACCAGAGCCACAGGGCTTGGGTGGCCTTCAACCTCATCCCTGTGAGACCACCTGTCCCACAGTGAGGGAGTTATAAGTTACAACAACCCAGGCACCTTTTTTTCAAACCATAGCCCTGCCCATTGCTGCATCAGGGAAGACAACAAGCTATACAAGCACCCCAGAAGTGTGCCCCCTGAGGTTCATGGACACCAGAGACACCTCACAGCCAGTGTGTGACAGGTGCATGTATCTAGAAAAACCCTGAACTTGGAAACCTAGGAGGAGACACTGGGGTCCAGCCTCGGGGTCCTCCCTAGATCTGGGCATGACCATCACCCTGGCCCTGGTTTGCTTGTGATGTCCAGCCATAGACAAGACCAGGTGTGGTGACAGGACAGTCTTTGGATTCCTCACTGTCCCTTCTCATGGCCTCACAGTAGGGCATCTCAAACACACTCATATGCACACACACGTATATGCATGTACACACACACACGGACCTCCAGAAGTACCTGTGCTCACACCCTGTACAGAGATCCACACAGGGTCCTGGGAGGCCCTTCCCAACATCATGACAGAATCAAGGGCCAGTTTAACCACACAGCATATACACCTTATTCCCCTCCCCAACACCCAGTCTGTCTGGCTCCCAGAACCACCCCAACTGGCTCCAGAGACCCCACTATGCCAGAAACCCAAGTTTAAGGAAGCAGATGGAAAAGGCCATAGCACAGAGTGGCGGAGCCTGAGGCCAAGCCAAAGCTGCCACCTGGGCCCCACAGGCAGCCAGGACCCCTCCCCATGAATTCTGAGAAACACCCCATGCACTGAGACTGTGCTGTTTCCCACAGACCTGCCTCCATGGGAGTCCCCCACCCCCAGCTCCCCAGCGGGGTGAACTCACCCTTCCAGGCCTGTGCATGGGCAAGGTAGGTCGGTTGATCCAGGATCGAGGGCCCTGGGGGCCCCAACCTGTTTGTTTGGAAGTCAAGCGTCACAGAGGTATACAGATCTGCCATCCCCAGGGCCACCTGAGCTGTAAACATGGCAACAAGTCACCTGTTCTCAGCAGCCACGTGGCTCCCGAGATGGCCTGCCATGGGCTTCCGTGGGGACATCGGGAGGCCTGCCACTGGCCCTCAGGACACGGGGACCTCAGGATGGCTCCCCTACATCTCTGGGGTCCTGAAATTTGGTGTCATCCAATTATGCCTATTTATAATCCACTTTCTTCTAGTAACTTCCCGCACACAGTGGGCCCCGCAGTGCTTTGGCCCATGTGGTGACGAAACAGACTAAATACTTAATTATTTTTAAAATGCATGTAAGACCAGATTCTAAGTAAAAGATGGATGCTGAGAGGCAGACTGAGATGCCATTTACCCCTGAGATGAACTAGGGCCTCTTGGGGAAGGAGCTGATGACAGGTCTGGGCTGGAAATGCACAGAGGACCCATAATTTCTGCAGGTCCATGTGGCTCCTCCAGGGGGTCTGCACCTTGAGGGTGGATCTGGTATCTGGCAGCCACCACCCATACCCAGAACCCCCTCGGCACCTGGGCTGCGCTTTCTTCTGCAACTTGGGGTGGCTTCCTGCTGGAAGACCTCATGCCTGGGCCACTGGCAGTGCGGAGCAGTCCTATTCTCCCTGACCAGGATGGCCTGGAAGCCACAGCAGAGAGACAGACATGCTCTTCAGGGGTTTGGAACTGGATGGAACCCGCACGCACGGCAGGCCTAAAGACAAGCACAGATTCTGATGCTTTTGGGATGTGTTGGTGACTGTGTCCCAGGCACAGCAGGCCTCCCAGCTCAGGCCTCCTGGACAGCTTCCTGGCGCTCAGAGCCACTTACAGGTGGGCAGCCAAGGCCGGGCACCCTGGGGATGTGGCAGCAGTTGAAAAACTGGGTGCCCAGGTCTGGTCCTCCTCCAGCCTCCACATGTGCCCCTAAGGGGCAGGCGGGGCCAGAAACCTGAGATCTGGGTCTCTCCCGAGGAGGTAATGGAGAGGAGGGGCTCTTGAACACACTGATTATACACAGCATCCACCAGCATGAGCTCCACTGCCCCTGAGCTCCTCACATACATGAGGCCTGGCTGTGCAATAGCCCAGTGTCCACCGCCACTGGGCCAGGGGTTAAAGGCGGGTGCATGTACATCTTGGGGTTCGATCCCATCATTAACAGTGATGAAATCCCTGCCAGTGGACACACCTGAAAGGGAGGACACTGAACCAAAGTCAGGCGGAGACAAAAACAAAACAACAAATAACATAGATCCCGATGAGAATGGTCGTCCCTGGGGGGTGGGGGTGCTAGGCGCTGGGGATAGACCTTTGGGGGATGGCAGGGGCATATCACATGCAGATGCCCAGGTGTGAAGCTGAAATCTTCATGTGTCACAGTCACACTGCCAGCATATATAACAGAGAGGAAGAGGAGAGAAGAGACACTGGCAGGTGGACAGAGCTCAGGAGCGTTCTCCAGGCCAGACCCTGCCCTTCACAGTCTCATGCACCCCCTGCGAGCCGCTGCCCCTTACAGAGCCAGCTAGAGCCTCCTCTCCACAGCACAGCTACTTCTGGCCACACAGAGGCCTGGACAGCAAGTTCCAGAGGCCCGAGTTAGGGCATGCATCCTGGTTTGGCTGTGGACTTTGGTCCAGTCCCACGTGTGCTGCCACATGTCTGGGAATCACTTAGTGTCTGTACCCTTGTGTCTTTAGTGGTGTGTGCCTGGCACCTCCACTCAGGGCTGTATGCACACCAGAGAAACTAACACCCAGAAAGCACCGCTCCTGGAGATGCCCAGGGAGCAGGGAGATGGGACTTGGGGGGGGGGGGAGAGGAGTCTCCCTCCCCGACCCCAAAGTCTGTTACTGGGAGCAAAGCAGCAATGGCAGACACTCAGAAACCCAGCTCCCCACCTACAGATGCACTTGCAGACACCATTTTAGTTCCATGTCTGGTGGGTGCTATCATCCCCATTTTGCAGATCCTAGGTCCTGCCCCAATTGGAGAGCAGGGCTCAACTCTTGGGTGGGAGACAAACAGGGCTACAGATCTCCCCACCTGCAGATGGGCCCGAGTCAGGGGTAGCAAGCCCACAGGATGACCCATGCCAGTGGCTCTGAGCAGACATCAGAAACCCCTGGAGAGCCTGCCCCACCACAGACCGCTGGCACCTCTGTCCTGAGCAGGTGTTGGTCTCTCCAGGTGGCTTCTGAGCATGATCAGCAGCGCCACCTGGTGGCTAGGAGGGATGCAAGTGTGGGTGCCCAGTGCTCCAGCCCCCACGGGGCCCCTGACCAGGTGGTGCCATGAGGCGGAAGCCAACAGGCCCTGTCCTGGCCCAGAGCCTGTGCCTGTTTCACTTTACCCCGCAGCCATGGGACTCCTGACTTGGTTCCAACCTCCCAGCTTGGTTTCCACCTCATTTTCTCACTGAGCCCCTTTCCTGTTCTGGAACGAAGACCTGGGGCCTCAGCCCCAAGAGGGGTGCCCCCACCCAAGTCAGGAGACTGGTTCCCGGGACAGGGTGCCTCACTGTCCCTGGTGACTTGGCCTCAGTCCTGGGCTGGATTCTCTGTGGTCAGTTTGCAGAAATGGTTGATGTGGGTGGTGGAAGGTGAGCACAGGCTTGGGGAACACCACCGCTAGTTCCTCTAGCTATGTAGCTATGACCTGCGGTTCTGTGGTTCCTGTCACTCCTGAGTTGGTAACTATGGGCAGTGAAACACTGCTGGCCTGTGTTTGACACACGTTCTGCCCATGAGCTGTGAGCCCCTGGGCACTCACCCCAAGATTCTGTGTTTGTTCATCTGGAAAATGGGGCAGAGAGAACCAGTTATTTCTGGGACAGTACCCTGTAGGCCCAAGAGGCGGTCCTCAGGGGCCTCTTGGTGCATGGGGCCAGCCTGGAGGAGGCGTGTGGATGCCTGCCAGCTCCCGCCCCACCTGCATCCTGCAGGGTGTTCAATTCATGCCGGGCGGAGAAGTTAATAATTAACCACCAAGTTCATGGGATAAATGGGGTGCCTGGTGCTGAGTCACGAGGCCGGATCTCCCCAGAATATATCTCCCCCTACCAGCCAGCACCCTCTGTCTCCCAAGAGCTGTCCTCCCCCTACCCCACTGCTGTTCATAGTCAATAAGGGGCGCTCTGGTTGGGAATGAGTGGGGGGGGTCGGTCTTCTGCCAACCCCCAACCCTTGGACATGGCCACTTTCCAAAAGTGCCCTGTGAGCAAGGTCCCCAACATCCGGGGGGCAGGGTGAGCAGGCGGGAGGGCAGCAGGATCTGGGGTCATGTTGGCCTCGGGACAGGCAAGGCCTGGGTCTGTGGTATCGCAGAAAAGGTGCCATCAGGGCCTCTTGACTTTGCTGCATTTCATGAATTCAAATGGCCCAGTCACCCAGGTGGCTCCCTCATCAGCACCTCTCCCCAAGCTTGTTCTGGAGCAGATCAGGGACTTCAGTAGACAAGAGGCATGAAGCTGCATAACTTGAGACACTCAGGGCCTACGGAGCCTCTCTGCACACAAGAGTGTCTCCTGCATTGGGGTGAGGGCCTTCTGGTACTGGGAGAGCTCCCCCAATTCTGCTGGGAGTGTAATGAAGAATACAAGAATCCCAGTCTCCCACTCCGAAATCTCAGAGAGCTCTCTTTTCTCTGTTTCCCCATCATGAGTCCAGAGTGTCTCTTAACATCTCTGCTGGCATCCACCTGCCTGAAGGTCAAAGGTCACCGCCATGAGCCACCAGCTTCACTGTGAGCACATTGGAGGCTCTGGCGGAAGCTGGTGTGCTGCATTGGAAGGGGCCAGGTAGGCTGCACAGGAAGGGGCCAGGAGGGGCTCCACTGAGATCCTGGATGAAGTAGAACAACAGCCGGATCCACTGGGCTCCAGTACCATCTCCTTACCTGCTCATCCTTAGCTTGGCGGGAGGGGATGCCTGGCCCAACCTGACCCCACCTGGCCACAGGGTGCAGCAAGATGGGCATCATGGCTGGAGCCCTTCAGGGAAGCTGTCTCTGGGACAGGACTCGGGGCCCTGGATTGCTGGCAAGCTTCTTGCCACCAAGGGCAGATGGTGAGGCCAGGAGGACCCACCCAAGCATGCAACTTGGACACTGTCAGCCCCCAGCCCAGAATGGCCTGAGCCTTCCTTGTTGGGCCCCAGAACTGCTTGATCCCCTCCCGGGGTTTTGGCCCAGCGCCCAGAGCTGGGTTCTTTGTTAGTGGCTGCTGTGGGGGCGGGGGTTGATGAGGCCAGACCTGGCCGATCTTCAAGTTCAACCCTTGACCTTCTTCCTTGAGGGTCATCTCCAAACCACTCCTGAAGGTGTGGGCCCTGCTGAGGCTTGCGGAGGAGAACAGCCTCTGACCTGACCCCAACACTAAGTGGCAAGGCCAGGTATGGTCTTCCTGATAGGCTTGACTCTTCCTCTCAGACCAGGTGTCTACTTTTTTCTGTGGACACAGATATGTGGCCACTGTGTCTGGCCTTCACACCTGCCTCCTAACACCTGTGCCTCCTCACCTGGCCTGGGGACCTCACTGCCCTGCATACTTGACCTGAGGACCCCACGTCCCTGCACATCAGCCTGGTGTCCCCACCGCCCTGCACACCTGACCTGAGGGCCTTACTGAGGACCTGTGAAGAGTGCCTGCTCACCAGGCCTGCACAGGCAGCCAGATTGTCCTCCTGCCCCTCTAGGTTGGCGTCTCAGAAGAGATGGTCTCCAGTCCCTCCCCAGGCATTCACTCAATTGCCCTGAACTCAGTCCACCTTTCCCAGTTGCTGTATCCCTGGGGGCCCTATGCACAACCCCAGCCCACCACTCCTCCTGCTGCTGCCCTTGGCTGGCCCTTCTCCACCACTGCCTGCTCCCCTGTGTTGGGGTTGAGGCCGTGTGGGCCTGGCTCAGGAGTGGGGGAGGTGGGGCCTCAGCAGGAAGTGTCCCAGGTAATCAGCTAAGTGTCAGGAAGGTGGCAGGAGGGGAGCAAAGATGCAGAGACAGAAGGCAAAGGTGCAGAAGGTGGGATCTAGGCAGCCCAGGGTGGATGGCTCTGGTCACCCCACACCCTGTTGGGACCTTGGCTCAGCCCCCCTGACCAACCAGAAACTGGCTGGAGGTCAGCGTCTTGGGCCTCTCAGAAGCCTGGAGACAAAGGGGTCCCACCCGTGCCCCTGTGCCCTTGTGGATGCTGAGCCTGGCCAGCCGCTGACCCTGCAGGGGAGGGGAGCCATGGCTTGTTTCTGCTGGGCTGCCTGGCAGAACCCCTTGTAGATAAGGGGGCTCCCTGAGGGGACTGTGCAGGACGCTGGGAAAGAAAGGCCTTTGATGTTCAAGATGTCAAAGCCTGCTTGTAGTAGGAAGCCAGACTCGCCCGGATCGGACGGGGTGGGGGGTCCCAGCTTCCTTCCTTCTGGGTCTGGTGGAGAAATAAACCTACCTGGGCCAGAGAGCTGCTTCTCCCCCAGGCCACTGCACCCCCACGCTCATCCTCCAGGGTGGGGGCTCACTTCCAAGACATGTCCACCTCTCCCACCAACATTCCTGCCCAGGAGGAGGGTACCCTCTGCTTAGACTTAGGGTTGTGGTCCCTTGCAACCTCACCCATGGAGGGCTAGGGGGAAGCTTGGTCCACCTCTCCCCTTCCTATGGGCTGGCTGTTTCTGGGCCTCAGAAGAGTGAGAGGATGGGGGATTCTGGGTGTCTCCCTGATCTATGTTCTTCTGCATGTGGACACCCAACTTGTTCTGAGTCCTTCTTCCAGCTGGTCATGCCCCAACCCTATAGCTCTCTTGAACCTATAAGTCTTGAAAAAGGGAGTTTCTTGCTTCTCCTCCTACTCAACAGCCTGGGGCCTCACTCCCACAACTCCCCCACCCTCCCATCTCCTCACCACCACTTTTTCCTTCCACCCTCCTTCTCACCTCCACTCCTTCCCCCACTCTCCTCCTTGCCCCCACTCCTTCCACGCCTCCCTCCTCTAACTTTCTCACCCCGACTCCTTCCACCTTTCCTTCCTCTACTCTCCTTCTCACCCCCACTCCTTCCACCCCCCCTCCTCCACCCTTCTCTTCATTCCTACTCCTTCTACCCTTCCCTCCTCCTCCTGCTCCTCCTCATCCTCTCTCAACCGCCCCCCTCCGCCCTCCCTCCTCCTTGCCCACTGCCCACTGTCCATTGTCCAACTTTGGAACTGTGAGAAGGGAGTACCAGACCCCCTGGGAGCCACCTTTGTGGGCTCTACCTCTAAGCCTGGGTGAGGTGGAGGAGCAGAAGAGGAAGGCCTCTCCTAAAATTCAGCCTTAGCCCCTAGCTTTGTGCCCAGAACACCACACTTTCAGGATGGTAGCCTGTGCTCTCCAGGTCTTCAGTGCTCCCTGGCCAGCCCCTCCCCTCAGGATTACCAACTGACGATTGAGTGTGGGCACTGGGAGGGGAGACCTGTGTGGCCCTGGAGGGCTCCAAGCTTGGTCATCACTACAGACATATAACACGGTGTGCATGGACCTTTTTATATGGGTTTTATTTGTCAAAATTAAATTAAAAAATAAAAAAGGTGAGTGGGTCTCAGACCTGAGCTGGGGTCATCACCAAGCAGAGACATGGCCTTTGGAGGGTTAAACAAGGCAACCGCCAGGCCAGGTCAGCAGGACAAGAGGTCAGCAGAGGTCTCGGGATGCCCATGGACACCAGCTCAGGCTGAGACCCTCAAGCTCCTGAAGCAGGAAGCAGTGTCGCTACACCAGTGTGCAAGGTGGCTCCCCCACCTCCATGAAGCAACTCCTCCCAGCACAGACTTAAGATGAGATGAGTTCAGGATCCACAACCCTCCAGGCTAACGGGTGGGGGCATCTAGACACTGTGGAAGGCCACAGACCTGAGACCAGAACGGGGTGGCCAGAACAAAAAGCTGAGAAAAGACCTCCGCCCCAAGATGCTTAAAGAGAGCCTCCCCACTGTCTTGTCCTGCCCCTGGCCCTGTGTGTGCTCTCTAGGCTGCACCCAGAAGCTGGAACCCAGCCTCCTCAGACACATGGTCAGTGGCCTCTGCTTCTCGGGTGTCTCAAGAGCACAGAATCCAGAACAAAGGTCCCTGGAGTGGCCCAGACATGAATCCTCCACAGGAGCCTTGCTCCTTTGGGAGCTCAGGCAATCGCAGGCACAGCTACAGAGCCCCTGTGATGAAGTGTCAGATGGTGCCTCTAGCTCCATACGTCTCCAACCAACCAGGCAGGGCAAGCCCAGCCTGGCCCTGGGTCCCCAGCTCCAACCCCTTCCCTGGGGGGAAGGAAGCCCCACACCCCGGTCTCCCAGTCTGGCTCTGGCCTCTGCGGGGGGAGGAAGCCTAGCTGCCGCCAGCCTGACTCAGCCCAGCACAGGAAATACTTCAGTCAGTTTCAAAGGCCCAGTAGCCACAGGAAGGAAGTCACCTGGGGTGGGTCCCCACGGTGGGCCCGGGCTGCCAGGGGTCAGAAGCAGTCAGGATCATGGTGGAGTACAGAGAGAGGAGGGGCGGGGCCAGCACTGCCCCTTAGTCTGCTCTCTGGCCTCCAGGCAGATGGCCAGGGGCCCTATGTACCTCTGTGTGCTGCCCAGGCCCTGGGCGAGGATCTCTTGCCTTCAGGCACTCATGGACCTTCTGTGAGGCCAGACCATCTTCCTCCTGGTGACTGCGCCCCCTTCCTACTCCTTTCCAGGAGAGACAACAGTGAAATGGGCAGGGTTTTCAAGGGTCTGCAGTCTCCTGGATCAGCTGGGCCCAGGATCCCAGAACACCAGCCTCGGCCCCTCACTTAACTTCTCTCTCAAGACAACGAGGCCCTGTGGGTGCTCACTTGTACCCTCCTTGGGCCCCGAGGCACCTTACCTGTGTAACCAGCCCAGCAGCCTGGAGGTGTGGGCGGTCCAGGTCCCCCGACCAGCCAGGCAAGGCTTCGGATGGTCTTGCTCAAGACCTCTCCAGCAACAGAGGACAGTGCCGAGACCAGGTTTGGGTGACCCCTCGGCGGCCACCACGGCTCCTCTGATGTCACCCTTCCAAACCCCTGACCCCCCAGGACAGGCTGATCCGGCCCCAAGTCCCAGCATTTCAGTCCTGTCTGTGGACATGGCCAGGGGTGGAGAGGCCGAGGTCAAACCTCATCAGTGACTGGTGGGACAGCCCATGGAAGACCTTGGCAAATGCCCTGAAGCAAACCATCCCTGGACCCCCAATCCCCGCCTTGCGCACACTTGACTGGGCCGGCAAGCTTTCAAGTGGAGCCGACCCGTCAGGAGGAGGCTGGAGGAGTGGCTATAAATGCAGACTTATCTCATGCTCATGCTATGAAAATATACCATGTTACCTAAAATATGTGGCACACCTATCACCTGCAAGATGAAGATACGGGTGGGTCTTATATTCATTGCAAACGTCTTCACACAGATACACACAGCACGGGGGCAGGAGGAGCAGAAGGGGAAGGAGGCATGACCCTCCAGCCTTGGACAGGACCACTGTCCACCAGGCAAAAGAAGTCAGACACAAAAGAATCCACAGGTGATGGTGTGACCTTTGTCCGGGGGTGGGAGGTATTTCTGGGGGAGTGTCACAAGGCCCTGGGTGCCGGAAATGCTCTCCGAGTTTAAATGGGTTGAGGTTTCACAAGCATATACATCTGTCACTTACGTAAAAATCCATCTGGCTATACACTGGGGATTTGTAAACCCTATTATGTAAGTTGTATCCACCCACCCATCCCACCTGCCTCCCCCAAAAATCTCCAGAAGGAAGGCAGTGAAAATACGAGACAGTTTTCTCTTGGGGGCAGTTTCTTTTGTTTGTTTGTGGCTACTGTTGTTCCTGGGAAGAATTAGGCACTGGCTTCAGTGGACCCGAAGTCCAGCTGTGTCAAGATAAGCCCATGAACTCGTTGAGGACCAAGGACCCAGTCAGAGGGGGGCTGTGAGTGTGCATGTGGCAGTGCAAGGGAGTTCCTGAGAGTAAGTGCACATATGTGTGCGTGCACACATGTGGACACATGGGCATGTGTGAACATGTGTGCACACATGTGAACATCTGTTTTGTTCCATTAGATATGCTCCCAAGGCCAGGGTCTGCTATATCCCCTGTTCCCCGAGATTTGGCCCAGCCAAGTGTGATGTGTGCCTACTGTGTGTCCCATCCCCTCCCAGGGATGGGAGATACAGTGATGAAACAGAAGGCCCCCCTGTGCTGGTGATACTGACCAGGTTGGGGCAGGCTGGGGAGCACCTCTGCACCTAAGTCCTGTGAGGACCAGATTTCTCCTTTGTGGACTGGAGAGGACAGGCAGCAGGCCCCTGTCTCTCCTACCTGAACAAAGGCAACTCTGGCTGTGCACCCCCAGCAGACATGGCCCTCAGGCCAGGTGCACAGGCAGCACCTGTGGGTGGGCTCACGAAGACAGGTGGACATGTCTTCTCTCTCAGTGACCCTGAGCTCATCCTCTGAGCCTCCTTCTCACCCCTAATCCGGGCATCACCCTAACTCCAGGGCCCTTCATGTGGACCACGTCGGACAGGGCCTGGCCTGGCACAGGGGCTGCATTAGGAACTGTAGCTCCTCAGAGCAGTTGGAATGCAGCACATCCTGTCCCAGCCAAGTTGTTCCCCACCTCCCACTGTAGCTCGTCTTGCTGCTCCCACTCCTCAGCCTGGCACCCGGTTCCTCAGACACCCACGCCCTCTGCCAAATCAGGACGCTGCCACCTCCACGGCCAGGCGGACGCTCCTTGGCAAGCCTCTGAGACTGCCCCTGGGAGCCCGCGTGGGCACCCAGACCTGGCCATCGCACAACCCCACGAACACAGAGCCCCCATTGGCCCAGAAGCTTGCAGGTAGGGCTGTGCCTCCTATCCTATTAGGACCCTGCCACCAACCATAAGGGGAGCTTCTGGAGGAAGCTCTGGGGTGCTAACCTGGCCACCGCCTGGCCTGAGAACACCATCACTGCCCCCAGCCCTTACCCCCAGCAAGCACCAAATGATCTGAGACACATCCTCCAAGACTTAAGCACCACTTTCTCCAGGAAGCCTTCCTTGACTTAAATTCCTGATATTACCTTCCTGGGGCATCCAGCAATTCTTCAGAGCCTGAAAGTTAAAACTAATGATGTAAAAGCTAGGCTCCTGTGATATTTATCCCTCAGAAAATAGAGTGCAGGTAAGATGGGCACAATGCCTTCCCTGGTCTCTGCCCAGCTCAGTTCAGGACATACAGGAAGTATGTAAAGACCGAGTGATAGGCTGATGCCTCCCTGGGCTCAGAAGACTCAGCAAGGACCTGTTACAGCCCCAGGAAGGACAGGCAGGGCCTCTTGCTCCTGGCTGGGCACTCCTCTTCCTGGGGGTTTGCTGCCTTTTCCTGGTTGAGGCAGGAACTCCAGCACTGCCTTATCCTCACCATACCACAGGCATCCCCTGTCAGATAAACAGCCTCTCCAGGCGACTGACCTCTGGGGCTGGAGGGCAGGGCCACTGCAGCCCCCAGTGGCTAAATACACCCTGCTTTATATCTGTTTGCTTCCAGCCACAACTGGCCACACACAGAGCATCTGGGACTCTTGCCCCATGAGCCTCCCCGGAGCACTGGTGGACCCTGGCCCGCCCCGCCCATGACTGCATTTTACCTTGGCCCCTAGGCTAATGGGTGCTGGCACCCTTAGGTGGCTTTCAACCTGGGCAGGGCAACAAGTCTGGGTCACCTGGCCTCTGGGGCCTGTCCACTTTCCCCGCTCTGACTGCTCACTCCTCTGGAAAATGGGGCAACCGCCCCTGTGCCTCCACTTTGTGGACCACATGGACTGGCACAGGGACACAGAGGGCACAGCCAGGCCTGCCTCATGCACAGTCAGTTGGGGGAGGTGCTAGCAAGGAGACCACATAGTGTGAAGGAGGCATGGGACGCAGGAACTTGCACCCCCAAAAGTGTCAGGGAGCACCCTGGGAGCCCACCCCCCCCCCAGTAGTGCTGTGCCTTGACTGTGTGCTCAGACACCCACTGGTCTCTGTGCTGTCAGAGACTAGGGACCCGAGCCCACATCCTGAGTAGTAGCTGGGGGGCTGGGGGCAGGGCTGCTGTTGTTTCTGTCCTGATGACCCCCCACTCACTGTTTTGAGGAGCAGAGCCCACAGTGTGAGGCTAGTTCTGGGAGTGGGGTAGCCCTGGTCCTGTAATTTGGCCACTGGCCATATTTGACCATGAGTACACTGAAAGAAAAGGAAGCAGAAATGGGAATAATGATCCGGAACTGTGGGGGAGGGGTTCCATTTTCTCAGGCCGAGGCTCAGGAAGGCCTAGGGTTGGTGATGGGGTCAGGGTGGGGATACCTGGTTGAGGTTGTCCAGGGGAGCCCCCAGCAGTGTGGAGAGCAGTATCAGCTTCCTGTCACACAGCTCAAGGTAGATGGGCTCAACCTCCCCTTCCACCCACAGGTTCCTCGCCAGGCCTAGGGCAGGGGCTCCCCAGCAAGCTGGGCCTTTTCCAGGTCGGGGCCTGTGCCCCTATAAGCAAGCTCTGCCAAGGCATGGTCAGTCAGTGCTGGACCATCCCCTCCTCTGAGGAGCCCAGGCCACCCATCTCCTAGAACGCCAGGGCTGGGTGACAGGTTGCATCTTGGGCAGGGCACTCACACACACACACACTTTCTCACACATTCACACTCACTGTACACACCACACACACATTCTCTCACACATACATTCTCTCACATGCACTCACTGCACATACCATACACTCACACATACCGCAGGCTCACGTACACACAAACCACACAGCCGTACACATACACACTCTCATACACTCACACTCACTGAACATATACCACACACCCATGCACTCACATACATACTCTCCCCCATCACTCGACCTCAGGAGCTGTGGTGTGGTGACACAGGCACATGTAGACTGGGTGTTGGGTCTGGGAGCCCCAGTCAGGTGTTCCCCATAAGACATGGTTGGTGTAAAAATCTTTTTTACTCTTTCTTTCAAAACCCCCCTTGGTCCCTCCCCCACACCCCCTTTCCCTCAAACCCACATCCCTTCTGCACCTCCTTTGTTCCAGAACACCTGCTTGTTGTAAAAGGATCCTCACCCCATCAAACCCTTAAGTTAGAAACTGGGGGCCCAATCCCCCTCCTGCCCTGGGAGGGACCAGGCAGAGGAGTTGTGGAGATGCAGGATGGCAGTTGGGGACAAGGACAGGGGCGTGGCCCCCAAGGTCTGTCTCCGGTTCTCTGCTCCCTCCCCCAGCCTCTTGGTCACTCTCTCAGTCTGCCCCTTTGCTTCCATCCGGCCCAGTCCCCTGGACCCTGTGTGCCTGCTCACATCCCTGCACCTTCTCCTTCCTCCCAGCTCCCCTCCCTGGGGTTGCTGGCTCCCCTGCTGCAAGGGCAGCTGGTTGCCTGAAGGGATAGTCAGGAATTCCCTCCCAACAGCACAGGGGGGGAGGTGTGACAGCAAAAATAGCTCCTTGTCCGAGAGGCCACCACAGGGATGGTGGGGCAGGGTGGCAGGGAAGGGCCCAGGGTGGAAATAGATGAAAAAAGTGCCACCTGGGAGGCCATTCTTGTCCATGCCAGGAGGGGCACTGAGTGGGTTTCTGGTCCTGGCAGTGGGCCTCCCAGGCTTCTCAAGGGGCGATGGGTCCCAGGGTGGAGACAGGGCCCGGAGCCCCTCACTCATGCATTCGAGCAGTCCCAGGGCCTCCACTCGTGCTGCCACAGATGTGCATCTGGGGACCCTCAGCCTCCCCCTGAACCCCACAGGACTCCCAGTCTGGTCAACAGAAGCAGAACCTCGCCCTTGTCCAGGGCTGGCACCAAGTGGCTGTGTGCTGTCGGTTTATAGTCACTGGTTGTGGCCCACCTGGATCCCTTGCCAACCACCATCCCTGCTCCTCAAACACAGCCCCCACACAGGGCAGGGTGGGCCATGCTCCCTGGGTGGATCTCTTTCTGTTCCCCCTGAAACAGTCACTTCTTTCCTTCCCAAGCCTGTCTTCCCTGTCTGCCAGTCTCCGCACTCCCCAGACTCTGAGAGTCTGCCCATGGGAGCCCAGTCCAGCACGGCCACAGGTGCTGCCCTGGCTCCTGGACCTTCCCAGGCCTGCTCACCGCAGCGCTAATCACGCTTTGCATTTTCTCCGCGTGATGATTTGCCAAATCCAGGCTTGGGTGCCCTCCGGCAAGAGTGTACGAGGTGCACCTGCTCCAGGACAGGGCTCAGCTGCTCTGAGCACACTCATCTCAGATCTGACACAGCCAGTGCCAGATGAGGGTCCTGGGGGCTCTAAAGCTGCCAGCCCATCTTTCCAGTTTGGGCCCAAAGCGCGACACCTCTGACCCCCAGTTTGTCCCACCTGCAAGTCTCCAGGCTGTCTGGAGCCTGCCAGGGCCTGTCCAAGCCCTCACCCCCTTGCGGGTTGTGCAGTCTTTCCTGAGCCTGGCCTGACCGCCTCCATCCTATTCTCGGCCAAGTAATCGGAACAGCCATCAGCAAAGTCACAGCTCAAGACAGGTGCCCACGTGCCAGCACCTGTCCTTCTGGCACCCTGCTGACTCCCCCATGGTACCTGGTGCGCTGCCTCCTTGCAGCTCTGGATGAGGGAAATGGCCCCCACCCCCGTACCTCCCCCTGCGCAGGTCCTTTGGGTGTCTCACCTCCGCAGGTGCCCAGCTGGCATGGCCTTGTCTGTGAGGCCTTGGCTCAAATGGCACATTGCCAGTGGGTCTTTCCTCCATTGTCTTTATAACCGGACCCCGCCTTTGGATCTTCTCCCAGACGTCCCTCAGTGGACTCGCTGTGCATGTCCCGTCCCCCCACCAGTGTCCACACCAGGGGCAGGGGCTCTGCCTGGCACATCCAGGGTGATGTGTGCACGCACGGTATGTGCTAGCCCCATTTGTTGTGTTCATTTACTGTGAGGTGCGTGGAGGTCATAGGTGTCAGGTGAGGCTGCAGGCGGGAGCCAGACAGGCAGGATGTGCAGGTCTGGCTGAGGTCTGGAGGAGGGGGAGACTCCAGGGGGCTCTCCAGGGAGGCCTCCTGCCCATGAGGGGCTCTATGCAGGAGCTCTGAGGTCGTGTTTTCTCGAAAGTCTCCACTCTCAGAAGGGGGAGGGGCCCCTGGTGGCTGCCTGTGTGCGCTCTAATTATGGGTAATCAGCCTGCCCTGTTGAGTCGGCAGCTCTATCCAGGCCTGTAGGGTGCAGTGCCACTCTGCCCCTGCTTGGGGCTGCTCCACCCTGTGGAGGCCTGGGCCCCAACCGGACAGGCCTCTCGGGGCTCACCCGCCCTTCTTCCCACGGGCCTGGCCAGAAGAGATTTCAGGGGTGATCAAACCCAAGAGTAGCCACTGGGCTTCCCAGTGGTCAGAGCTGCCGGGTCTGGGGAAGGCTGGGGAAGGCTCCCGGTGAGCCTGAGAAGAACGGGGTCCCTCCCAGCAGGGGGCCCCGGGAGTCATAAGGCCCAGACAGGGGAACCCCAAGTAGAAGCTCCCTCGCACCAACCACCAAACAGCCAAACTATTCAGCGTCTCCTGAACCTGCTGGGCTCCTCAAACTAAATTTGCCTTCTGCACATTCCATGAGGGTTTAATAAGCTACCAGGGAGAACAAAAAATCCATTCCTACCAACCTAATAAGTCAGACCAAGGTGGAAATACCTTTGGAGGCTCCTCCCTTCCCTGCTCCGCAGGACTTTCATGGCAGAGGGAAGCAAAATTAATTCTAGCTCTGCTGCTGAGATGCACGCCATCGTTTCACTGAGCCAAGGAAGGTGGGGGTGGGGGTCCTAGCCAGCAAGACAGAGTGTTCCATGCCCGGCACTCAGGACACCAGGATTCGTTCTTCTCTCCCCACGTGCTGGGTGGCAGGGTTTGTGCCCACTGCTGTCCCTGGGCACTGGGCAACCTTGCCAGGCCCACACAGTTCATGTGCTGCCAGGCCTCTGGGAGATGCCAGGCTGAGCCTGGGCAGCAGGCTGCTGTCACCAATGGCAGTTCCAAGCCAACCCCAGGTCACGTCAATCCCACAAGTGCAGGCCACAGAGGACAGGGAGAGTCTGAAGGACAATGGCTGGGCAAGAACATCAACCCTCAAGGGCCCAGCCAGGCTTCTGCCCCAGCCCAGCAGTCACTTCTACCTACCACCCATGCTCTCCTGACTCAAGAACAGTGACTCTTTCTCAGTCCCAGATCATGAGGCTCTAAACAGCTAACACAACTTGTCAGCTAATGACTTCACCTGGAGGGAGAAAACTGTCCATTTGGGAAGAAGGATGTGGAGGGGACAGGAAGAAACAAACACGTGAGTTTTCTGCCCACTTTCAAGTTAGTTAAACTGGTATTTTGGAGAGTATCTCAGTATCTGAGCCAAGGGTAAGAAGGATTTGGGCCAGATGCCCCACTCCCCAGGTCTCAGTAGCCACATCCATGAAATGCAGATAATGTGATCTTACATCTTTAACCAACACTAGGTAAGGCATTAAGTGGGAACAGAACCCAAAGCTTTTTGCCCAAGCAACAGGTCTCTCTGGAAGCAAGCTCTATTCTAATAAGTAGAAAGATGAGTCCAAGAGGGATGGAGCATTTCAGGGAGCAGTGAGCTGGGATACATGTGTGAGTATGTGCACACAAGCATGTATGTTTATAGGTTTGTATGCAGGTGCATCTATTTCTGTAAGTGTAGCTTTACATTTCATCTATACTTGGGCCTTAGAGACATGTTTAGACATGTTTATGGTAAAAAAAAATAAACAGAAGCAAAAATTCCTGGAACTAGGCCCATGATCCATCTGATGCCTGCTCTGGTAGGGTCCACATGGGACACGGATGATGTCCACGGCCTCACTGGAAAACCTGATATTAGTGGGTTTGGTTGGGTACTCCTGAGGTCTCTTCTCTGAGCATTTCTGCTGTGGCCTCACCTGGCTTTTCCTCAATGGGAACACACCCCTCACGACCCTTTCTCCTCTAATAAGAACCCGAGTATGCTGGATCAAGGTGGCCCTCCCTCCCTCTTTTGAACTTAATCACCTTCTTGACCCTGTCTCCAAATATAGCTACATTTTGAGCTACTGAGTGACTGTCAGGGCTTCAGCATAAAAATGTGGAGCCTGCAACACCACCCAATGGGGAAAAGACAGTCTTTTCAAGAAGTAGCTTTAGGGAAACTGTATACTACAAGTAAAAAACTGAAAGTGAACCCCCACCTTGCACCATGTACAAACAATAACTTGGTGACCTCAGTGAAAGAGTTAAAACTAGCTTTGAAGAAAACAGGGAGGTTGTAATCCTAGGTTTGGTGACAATGTTTAGACATGACACCGAAAGCATCGGCAACAGAAGAACAAAAGGCAGCCTGAGTTTTGTCCAGTTAGACATTTGTCACCAAAGATGCTGCAAAGCCACCTACAGATGAGAGAAAGGCATATACCTTAGAAGGGACTAGGGTTGGAAATACATGAAGGATTAGGGCTGGATTAGGGTTGGAAATACATGAAGAACACTTACAATGCAGCAATAAAAAGGCAAATATCCAGGTCAAACACAGGCAGAGAAATTCAACGGGCCTTTCTCACAAAAAGATCACAAGTGGCCACTTAGCACAGGAAAAGGTGGTCCCATCACGAGTCCCCAGGGAAATGTGAGTCAGCCGGTGGAGGTGCTACCACACACCTGCCAGGGTGGCAGGCAAGGAGTCGAGGAAAGTAACAGGTATTGGGGAGGTTGGGGAGAAGCTTGAACCCTGGAGCTCTGGAAGTGAGAAAGTCAAACTGTATAACCACTGCAAAGAACAGAATGCTCAACCCAGAATCAGCATGCCATCTAACAGTTCCATTTCTAGGCATATTCCTGCACCCCAAAGAACAGAAAGCAGGGACCAGAACTGCCACTTCAGTGCTCACAGCAACACCAGCCACAAAAGCTAAGTGCTCCCCCACACATGAATGGAGAAACAAAATGTGGCCATAGGACAGAGGAACATTACTCAGCCTTTCAAATAATGACATTCTGTTGCCTGCTGGAACATGCACAGACCTTGAAAGCAGTGTGCTGATAAGCCGAACACAGAAAGATAAGCGCTACATGAAGTCTGCCTGCCTGAGGTGCCTAGCAGAACCACAGCACAGAGAGACAGCCTGGCTGGCCAGAGGGAGTAAGGGACTTTGCTCAGTAGGGACAGTATCTGTTTGGAATGAGGGAGTTCTGGAAATGGTGATGGCTGCCCCATAGTGTGAACTCACTTGAATCCACATGTACATTTAAAATGATGAAAATGGTGCATTTTGTATTATGTATACTTTATCACAGTAAAGAAAAGCTGCCATGGAATTTATCTAGCAGGATAAAATTTATCAGCAGGGTAAATGTGCAGAGGGATGAGAAAAGAGAAAGACAAACCTCCTTATCTTTTCCAAAGGTGGGGGGGGTCATGCAGAAAAGGCTGACCAGGGCAGATGTGGCTAGAAAAGTGTATTCTCAAGAATATGTGTGAAATATTTAAAGGGATCAAAATACTTGTAACAATAAAAGTAGAACAAAAAGCAGAAAGCAAAAACAAAACTTGAATGTATGAAACTGTCCAACAGATGCAAAATGGCAGGATTAAATGAAAATATCCCAATAGTCTCAACAAACATGAACAGGTTCAATTTCTCTATTAAAAAACAGAACTTAGGGTTGGAGTTTTGAAAAATAACCAGCCATAGGTTTTGATCACGAGACACACTATAAAAAAAAAAAAAAAAAGACATAGGTCAACGAAAAATACAGGAATGGAAGGAGGTGTATTATGTGAATGCAAAGAAAATTAAAACAGGTATAACTATAAATGTTAGACTATAAAGAGTTCAAAATGAAAGGTGTTAAAAATGATAGCAGGAACCATGTTATATTCATAAAGTGAATATTCTCAAGAATATTTAACAGTGATGAATACTGATTTATGTAGATACAATACTTAATTATATAAAGTAAAATGAAATCAGAAATAGAAATGGACAAATATAGTGCCATATAGATTTATGTACCACTCAGAAAATCAGTACTCAAACACAGAAGAAATCTGGATGCTGAGAATTTTAATGACACAAATGAACAAATTGACCCCTCCCCCCAAAAATCAAATTTACACAAAATTGATCATGAATTGGCAATAGAAAACAATTTCATCAAATTTCAAAATACTGACTTCACACAGCCTCATTCATTACCCACAACATAATAAAATTAGGAGCCATGAAATGAGTAACAGCTACTTCCTTCCCTTTGGTAGATAGCAAGTCCAAGTGGTAATAATAAATTCTCTGGGAATGATCCAGAAGGAGAGTGGATCTACCAAAATCTTCATGGATTCTGCAGTGATCATCTTATACACACATTAAATAGTTGTAAATTTCAAAAACAAAGTAGTTAAACTTTTAATAAGAGAAGCAGGTAAAAGAGAAACAAAGTAAACCTACTTGGAATAGAATGGGGAATAATGAAAGATAAAAAAATAAATGAAATCAATGATTTGAAAACAAGTGTATACTTATTTCCAAAACTCAATGCTATTTCTTTGCAAAATCCAAAGCATTGACTAATAAAATGAGATAAATAAAATGAGAGAGAGAAAAAGAAAAATAAGGGAACATCAGGAGAAAAAAGGACATGGCTACCGATTCAAAGGATAGTTTAATCAGAAGGGCACATTCCATCAGACTTTCACAAAACAAACAGCTGCTGTCTCACAGAGAATCTTCCAGAGCACAGCTGGATGGCCAAAAGCTGCCCCATTCATTTTAAGAGACGGCCATGACTTTGATTCTTAACTAAATAAGGATATCACAAGGAAGGAAAACAAGAATATCAAAGAAAAGGAAGATTAAATCATAGTAGCTTTCACAGATATCATTTACCTGTTATAAACCATCCTGGATATCTGAATAGGTAAAAATGCACACAGAAAGTCTTTAGTGACACACCCCAAACTGAGAACCCCCAGGAGAGGGTGATTAGACAAAAGAGCAAAACTGTATGTTTTGCCTTCACAACACAATGGCTGATCTGCTTGACAATATGATTATGCCAATAGAATGAATACCTATGGCAAGTTTTAAATCTACTATTTCTTTTCTTTCTTTTTTTTTTTTTTTTTGAGACTAGGTCTCACTATTTTTGCCCATGGAACTGCAGGCTCACATAGCCCGGGGTACAACAGACTCAAGCAATCCCCAGCCTCAGCTTCCCAGGTAGTTGGGATTACAGGCACGCACCACCACGCCCAGCTATTTTTTTGGAACTACAGGCCCCAGGCGGGACAGGCCCCCGCGATCCCTAGCCCCGGCCGCTTCATAGGCTGAATCTTACAGGCACGAGCCACCGTGCCCGGCCCTCAGCCATGGAATATTGATAGAGGGTGAGGGTGCCGCAAACCCCAAAATACACATCAAGGAAGGAGAGGCTGTGGGCCAGAAGACCAAACCGTTGGGGGTTACTGAGTCGAAACCCTGTGCAGCCCAACCCTGTGCTCTTGGAAGAGCACTCTCTCCTGCATTTTAAAAGATTTCTACCAAAGTGCATGGTATGAGGAGATCCCCCAACCCCAAGATTTGGGCCGGCCCACCAGGGGGTCAGGACAATGGCATTTCACCAGCTTTGGTTCTGGCGCCACCTTTGCATGCAGCGCACCCAGCCGTTTCCAGCAGCAATTCAGCAGGTCTTCTGACCAGGTCTTATCAGTATTTGAATAGGGATTAGGGATAGGACGGGAGATGGTGGCTGTTGGGGCGCCCAGTCGCACTTGGGAGGGCAAGGTCGTCTCAAGGACCACATAGGCGTCTGCCCGCCCTTTGCCAGGCCCACTGCCACCCTCATCCACCGGCAGGCCTCACTGGGCAGGTGACATGGTGCCTGCAGTTATGTAACTGGTGGAGGTGAGTCCAAGCCTTCCATTGGACTCTGCTCCAAAGTCCAGGGCTGGCCCCACGCCTTGCGGGTGCTCCTTTTCCCAGGAAGCAGGGTAAGCCCGGATGAAGCATTGCCGCAGTGCTCTAGTGTAGGCAGCCAGGCTACTCCCAGGCACAAGACCCAGCTTGGGGTTGGGGGCCCAGGGGCTGGTGGGTCACCGCTGAATGCTGCTGAGTCACCACGTGGGCGCCACCAAGTCCAGCCATGGGACCTGTCCCCCAGGACGTGCCACTCCTGGCTCTGGTGCCCAACCAAGGGCAGGTAATAACCGAAGGGGAAACCCAGCCTAAGAAAACGTGTGGCCTTGAGGAAGAGAACTGACTTTCAGCGCGATCAACCAATGAGTCAGGCCTCCTGACTGAGTCTTACTGACTCTCCGAGAGCCCCCAAGGTCTCCCGCCTTGCTCTCCCTCCACCTTTGTTCCTTCAAACAGAAACTGGGGCTCGCTGGCCTACATGGGTCTGTCAGCTGGAGCTTCTTGTACCTTCCCTGAGCTTACCTGACCTTTGCACTTAGCCGGCCTGTGGCTGGTGCACAAACACACCAATCAGCCCTTGCCTTGCTGCTGCTTCTCCTGTTGCCACCTGGCTTGGTTTCTTCATCTTGGCATCTGCCAAGCATCTACTTCATGGGCCAGGCTGTGCTGTGTCCCACTCAGCCCAGTGTCTGCTGTAAGGCAGCTGCCCTGTGCACAGGATGGGACCCTGCCTGCCACCCACCCCTAAAATGTGGCGGGGGAGGAGAGCTCCGGGCTCTGAAGGTGAATTTGAATCCACGCCTCAGGGCCATGGAGACTTTCTGGATTAATCTTTCAGATAAAAACTGACCATCTAAATTAATACTTAGTCTTATTAAATCTTTGTGGTTGGCTCGTGAGATCAGGAACCATCACCTAAGAGCAAGGGCCCCATCGGGACTGACTGGGCTAATTTAACACCAGGCCCCATGCCAAGGGGACATGGTTCCTCCAAGTCTCATCACAACCCCATCAAGCTTGTCCTGCTGTTGTTCCTGAAGAGATGGAAGTGACAAGCCAGGGCTACCCACTCAGGAACTGCAGGCCTCCACACCTTGTCCACCTGTCCCTATATGCCTTAGCTGTCACAGCAGAGGAGGTGATTTTGTGTTCACGAAGTGCTGGCCCCCAAAGGAGAAAAGGTGCTATGCTGACCATTGCTTCCCCTGTTCCCAAACCACCACAGAGTGGACAGCCGCCAGCCACAGCGACACCCACCCTCAAGGACCAACGCATGGCCCCGGCAGAGGCAGGACCTGATCCTGGCCCCAGCTCCCTCACTCAGTCACATTTGTACAGAGAAAGTGATTTATAAGGGAGACATTATCTTTCCTTTCAATCAGCATGTCACCAGAAATTGATAAGCTTCTTTGAAAGGTAATCTTGTTCTTCACCTTTTTCTTTTCAACACGTGGCCTAAGTTCTCTTTGCACAAGGGAAAATACTGGCAGACACATAGCTACCTACCCATGCGCAGTTCTAGAAGGCACAGTTCTAGAAGGCACAGTTCTAGAAGCTTGTCCTGTAGCACATGTAGATGCCCAGGGGTGAGGTCAGGTGTGCCCGAGCTGTGCCATGTTACACACCAATGAAACTGCAATAAAATTAATAAAAAAATAAATAGTAGACACATCAACCTACATATAAAAATAATATAATGTAGATTCATGCAGTGCCATGTGATCCAGCAACAAAAGTGCTTTCAACACCTAATTTATACACTTAAAATTTCCTGATTTTTAGAAATACAGACAAATCATACAAAACATGAGTGCTTTGCTTTAAATGATAAGGTGAGTGAGGCAGTTTCTAACTGGCCCTGTGGGTCCTGCTCCCCAAACCCCAGGCATGGGGAAGAGTGGGCTTCCTTGCAGTCAACGAGATACCACATGGAAGGGATCCACATCGTTTCTTCTTTATGTACATAGACTGGAGGCATGTCCACATCTTCATGTCCTATGACATCATCGTTACCAAAACTCATTCTGCCCCCACCACCCCTGGAAGCCAAAGCTGAAGCAAACCCGCACTCCTTTTTTTCTTTTTAGCTGCTCATTAACTTACAGTTCAAATTAGGTGCTCCTTGTGTGACTCATTGATTAAAACCAAGAGGGCAAAGGCCACTTACCCTCCAAGGCAGCACCCCGCAGCTAGAGGGGCTGTAAGTTGTCCTACACCACCTGCTCTAGAGCTTCTCAGAGTTCAGTTTTAAAAAATTAGGTGAAAATTATACTATGCATGGATTAAAATAAAAGAAAGGAAGCGGGTGACATTGCCCTTGACTCCCTGAAGTGCTGGAGGCTGGGCCTGGCCTGCTGGAGGATGGGCATGGACTTCTGGGTCACTGAGTCCAGCCAAGTCCTCCCCTGTGCTGCCCTGGCTCCCAATGGGACTCCTAGCCCCATCCAAGCTGGAAAGGTCTCTGAGAAGGTGGGTCCTGCTGTGCTGTCAATGGCACCCCCATCTGATCCCCATGTCAGATGGGCAGGCAGCACCCTCCCAACTTGGCCACTGACAGAGACATCCTGCACAGCTCTTGTAAAGAACCAGTTCTATCTCCTGTGGGGGCTCCTGGTTTCCTTCTCCCCCAACCCCCAACCCTTCCTTGGAAGTGACGGGCACTAGGGAAGCATCCACTTGCCCTCCAGACACTCCTGTCTCCCACACCCAGTGTTTGCTGAAGAAGTTACCTGAGGAAGTCAAAGGTGTCTGCAGACCCAGGGTCTGTCCACCGAGACCTGAGTTGGGGTCACAGCTGAATTAGGGAGAGAGAGCCAGAGAAGGGAAAGGGAGGGAAAAAGGAGTCAAGAGGCCGGGGAACATGGAGCTGTCAGCTAATATTTACTAAGTGCTTAGTAAAGAGCAGCACTGTTCAAAGGGCCTCCTTTATATCAAATCATTTCATCTTCACAACCAACCCTCTAACAGAAATGTTGTTCTCCTCATTTTTTGGATGAGGCAACTGAAGCAGAAAGTCAACGTGTGTTGCCCAAGGTCATGTCGGCAGGGTGTTGGGATGAGGGCCAGGCCAGCAGGGCCCAGCGCTCACCCTGGGCACCTTAGGGTGCCTCTGGGGTGAGAGGCTAGACCAGGACCCTGGAAGGAGATGCCCTGCTTCAGAGGCAGACCTGCTGGGACCAAGCCGGGTGCTATCGAGGCCCCAGCCGCCTAGCTTGGAAACATGCAACGCTCTCCCGGCCTCCTCCTGTGTCAGTCTGCAGATCTTCCGTGGTTGCTTGGGGTGAGCACATTTCCTGGGCCAGAGCATGGCAGCCAGCACATTTTAGGCTTGTCTCCTGTGATCTCGCAAGAAAGGAAGATTTCCTAGCTCACAGATCTAAAAACATGGCCTACATCTGACAGAGGGTTTAGGTGGGGATAAGGGGATTAAGAGAAGAGGGGGAGAAAGGAGGAAAGAAAGAGGCACTCTGTGACAAAAAGGAGCAGATGTCAGGGGAGCAGGGACATTGTGAAGCTTCCAGGAGGACCTCTCTGACTGTCCCAGGCTGACCCCCCATGGCCCGAATTTACTTTACCTTCATATTGGGTCCCATTGAGGCCCAGTGAACTCCCCTGGGGCCCCTTAAGGAGTTATTTATCCTTTCAACTTGACATCTCAGCCTGCAAGCTGAGGCCTAAAGAAGGAATGTCCTGCCTGGGGGCCTCTACTTGCCAAACCTGCAACATTGCATGAATTTACTGTCACTGAAGGCATTGCCCTGCATGGAAGGAAAAGTGTGCTAGTGCCAGGCGTGGTGGCCTGCATCTGTAATCCAAGCACTGGGAGGCAAAGAGGCCAGGGATCACTTGAGTTTGTGGGTTCAAGACTACCCCAGGCAACATAGTGAGACCTGGTCTCGAAAAAGCAGCCAGGCACAGTGGTAGGAGCCTGTTGTCCTAGCTACTTGGGAGGCTGAGGCTGGGAATCGCTTGAGTCCATGGCATCAGAACTACCTCAGACAACATAGCAAGATCTAGTCTCAAAAAAAAAAAAAAAAAAAAATGGTGCGCTGGATCCTCTGATAAATGTTGGTAGGAGTTTCTGTCATGTCACATCAGTGAGAGCAAAGGCTTTGGAATAATAAATATGAAAATGTAGTGTATAAGTTATATGATATGATGCATATCTACATGCATGTATATACATCCCTGACTTAGTTTATGTTTGGTATTATAATACATTGCCACAAATTTGCTGATAAAAATTTTTTTTAAAGGAGAGAAATGCAGCACCTCACATTTCTGGAGGTCAAAAGGCCAAAAACGAGTCTTACAGAATAAATTCAGATGTCAAAGAACTGGGATGCCTTCGAAGGTTCTAGTGGAGCATCTCTCCCGCTGCCCTTTCCAGCTTCTAGAGGCCACCCACATTGCTCAGGACCTGCCTCCCCTCCATCTGCAGAGCTAGCCAGGGCCATCTTCTGGCATCTGCAGTCACCACCCTCTCTGCCAGTCACATTCACCGTCACACCGCTGTTTCTAACTGCTATCTCCTTCTCCAAGGACCTTATGATTATTTTTCAAATATCCAAATTACCCATAGTAATCAACTTTCCTCAAACTCCTTAATGGCACTCACAAAGTCCTCAGGCCACATTGGGGAACACAGTCACAGGTTCTGGGATTAGAACCTGAACATCTCTGAATGGTCATTGTTCATAGCATATACCACTATTCGCTGTTGGATCCTCTCTCACTCTCTGACTTCCAATAATGCGTAGAAATCCAGAGGCAGCAGCTTTGTCCATGGACATCACCTCATCACCATGCCTCCTGGAGGACCGAAAACTTGATGCAGGGTCTAGGTAGGTGTCACTGACTCATTCTTGTTGCAGGACTTTCAAAATGTCCTGATCAAATATTGTCTAGTATTATCTTTGATATTTCTATTTGGATATTCTCAGCTGTGTTTTCATCAAAGTCACTGGTTTAGAAACCTTTTCAAAGGGCCAAAAACCCATTTTCACTTTATCCTTCTGGAGAGGCCAGTGCGGACGTGACTTCCCAAGAACAATTTTATTACCTTCCCAGAGTTGCTCCTGCCTCCTGGCCTGTCAATGGTGAGACACCTGACAAACCAATCCTCTGACTTTCTATTTGCCTTCACAAGCATGGAAACTAGTTCCTGGACTTCAGGATGAGACTAAAGTCCAAACCACATGCAAAGAAATGGTAGCTGGAGGAGAGACTGGAGGAGTGACCATGCAGGTGCCTTTGTGGTTTCTCTGGGGTCAGGCTGCCTCCCCAGGGAACATCTGAATCAGCTGGGGTGTCTGGATGGTGAGGGGCAAGGGGGAGTAACAGGTGTTTGTGTGGAGGCTCAGAGACCTTCTGTGGCAAAAGGCTATGCATTGTAGAGAAGCCTCATCCTTCCGTGTCTCAGCCACATTGAGCTTCATCTCCCTGCTCCAGATTGCTCCAAAGACCCACCAATTTTTAGCATAAAAGGATATTCAAGGCAATGTTTGCGCTTTGGTAGCAGTTAATACCTCAGATCAACACTATGTATGTGCTGTATGTGGTGACTGAGGGAAAAAATGCTACTTTGTAAAGAGTGGTACTTGTCACAAGGCTGGAATAAAGCAGAGAAGCCCAAACTAACTCTAAAATACTGTGATTCACTCTCCATGCAATGAAAAGAAAAAAAGACAAGCAAAGCTTGAGCAAGTCTGATGTAGGTGAGACTGTTCTTAGATTCAGTAGATTACTATTTTAATTTTTATAGTATCAAATGCTTTAAGAGGAGATTCCTGATTTCTTTCATCTGTCACCGTGGATTGATGAAAGTAAAAAAGGCATGTGGTCTTGAATTCACCTGGGAAAACAGGCTGTTGAAGAGAAGGGAAGAGCAGCTTGCTGCGCTTGCTCCCCAGCTGAGTCTGCTTCTGGCTCTCCCCCGACTGTTTTCAGGACTGTTTTCAGGATTCATAAGGATTAACCAAAGCCTGGAAGGTGAGTGGTGCTCAGTTTATATTAGCAGCCTGTGGTATCAATGTTGTCTGCCTCCACCCACCAAAAGCCTTCATGCCCACCCAACACCTTCATGGGAGTCTCTGGGGGCAGGTGACGGGTGATGGCCTGACCTTACTGCCTTTGCTCAAGAAGGGAGACAAAGGTTGCAAATGAACAAAAACAATCAATTCTGAAGGTTTGGAAATGTCTATGAAGTTTCTTTAAAAGCAGCTCTGACTTGGAGCATTTTCATCAAATTCAGACAACTCTCCTCCAAATGTGCCAAGTATAGTACAGGCAATCAAGTTTTGGGGAATGTTGGCAAATGCTTCTGGAATGACCAGATTGCCCAAGAATTCATTTCTGAACTGGAAAGGCTTATCCAGACAAGAGAAGTGGGCCAACAGCGCCTGTAAGCTACCACTGATGGTACATTCTATTTCAGAAATCCATATTGAAATGTGAGAAAGGATGTGCAGAGTCGATTGAAACATGGGGATGTGGGCATTTTTAAGTGTCCCCTTCCTCTCAACCCTTCAACTTGAATCAACATGAATCCTTCCGAAAGATTTTTATCTAAAAACTGTTACCTTAGTTTATAGATAAAAAAATCTTTTTTATAAATAAAGATTTATGTGCCTTCCTTGAGATAGCTATTTTCTATCTCAGGTCTATAATCTACTACACTTGTCAGTTGATTTTTCAACTGTTTAACTCACCATCAGAAGTTCTTTAGAGAGATTCTCTATATGGGAGATGACATTTCTGACTGTCCTGAACTCAAATTCATGTGCTAGTGTGCACTCTTGGGGTAATAGCTCCAGATGCGTCTAATTGTGAAATAACTACTTGCAAATAAAAAGAGCAAGTACCACAGGAAGCAGCTCTGTGGTCATCTGCTCAAGAGGTGATCCTTTCCACCATTGGGGCAGACTCTATCCACATCTCACCACCCTGATTCCTGGGCCCTTCCTGTGCCCAGCCCCCCTCTGCATGATCCAGGCGAGCACAGGGCCAGGCCATATGCGCAAAGGAAGAAGTCGATATTAAAATTAGTTTATTTTGCTATTTAACTTTTAATAAATGAGAATAAACACAGTAGTCTGTCTCATAAAGAACATTTATAATACATAACAATCCATAAAGCCTCATGGTGAGGTAGGAACAGCTTTGGAAAACACAGCACAGTCATCAAACATACAAAAAGTTAGGTAAGATGTTGCAGCACTAAAGACATTGATCTGCATCTGCATTTCATGAGATGATAACTGCACTGAATGCACTGAATGTGCCACAGCTGCCTCAACGGACAGGCCGCAGCACACAGCCCACAATACAATTGGGGGAGCTTCATAGAGAATCACAGGGTACACTGACACGCTGCACTGTGCTGTCAAGGCAGAACCATAACATGGCAATTTGGGTCTTCTTATATATAACACATATTACTTGCATGTTACATTCCCTTCAGCATCTTTTTGCCAAAGACACCGGACCATAAAATTTTTGGCTTAAAAGTTTAAATTGAATGACATACAAAAGGTTCTTGTGCCAGTGAAATGACTGTTAACTATCCCAGAGCTCGCTGCTAATACAAGAGAGCACTGCCAGTGTCGCCAAGCGAGGGCAGAGTGCTGCTACCATCCCCATCCCGGTGGTCAAACACTGGATTTGAGTTTCAGTTTAGAAAACAACAAACAACAAAACCCTCCACCATCCCAGGATTTTTAACACTGTTTTATGACTTAACTGAAACTCTTATTAAAATAAATATTTCTATATTTGTAGAATTATTCCCCATATATGTGTATGCATGAACATCTTAAGACAGCAGGTAAATGACATTAATATCATTCAAATGTTATCTGCTTACAAACAGTAAAAATATTCAACTCAGTATCAGTGAGCCCACTAGACACGTCACATTCGGTTCCATAGGCCTCTTCCCTCAACTTTCAAGATTCAAAATGAACTGAGGATGTTAACAAGATACAAACATGTGAACACAATCTTCTACCTACTGTGACTTTCAAGGTGCTCTTGATGAAAATTCCTCCTAATCCAATATATACCTTAGTTATTCCGACATTGTTGTCTTAAACATTAAAACACACATGGCAAAGTTGTTTTGCGTTTGATAGATTTTAGGTTCTAGTCCATACAACGCAGACACCTTCCACAAAAACCTAAATAAATAACCATGTAAGCTAAAGGTGACAATGGAGAATTAAATCTCTCTCATCACTAAGGCTGCATTTGGTTTGGAAAAATTTCTGGGTGGTTTTAATTCAGGCACATGCAGCACCTTCTCACTAAACTGGACAACAGACAAGTTTCTAAACACACATTCTAAATACACTGATCTTGCTCAAATATAAAAGAGCCAGTAGGAGAGCTGCACCTCCTAAAACTGATGCAGTGTTATAAAACAGCATATTTAAATACTGGGTTTAAGTCTCCTAATAATTCAGAGTAGGTCCCTTACTTTTTCTCAGGAAGAAATAAATGATTTTGGAAAAGATACTTAAATCCCACAATATTTAAATATAAAGCATTTTAAAAAGATAATGCTAATATAGCTAAAAATGGGTTAGAAAGTGCATTGTAAAGAAATAAATAATTCTCTGCTTAAACTCAAAAGGTGAGTCAGTGCCCAGATTTTGCTATTACGACAAAGTCCTTTGAAAAGAGAATCCTAGGTACCCCCTTTGTTAAGCTACTTAAGAGTGGTGAAAAGTGAAATAACTAAAACCTAAAGGCTGCTGCCTTGAAGCACTTTTGAAAAAACAATAGCCCTTGTCCCATGCGTATACACCATTTAAAAAAAAAAAAACAAAAAAAAAAAACCTCATTCAGTTGTCTTATAGGTTAAATAACCTTTAAGAAATACTCAAGAGAGCATTTGTAAAGAAAATCCCACTGTATGTAATATATTTTACCAGTTATCCCAATGGATCGCTACTGAAATATTTCTATTAACATAAAGTATTTAGAGACTTTAAGCAAGTGTTTTGAAGTTTTAAATGTTGAATCAGGAATGTACATGATACAGTACAATTCAAAGCTTTCTCTCATTCATCAGACCTGTGTGAGATCCCCCAATTTCATGCTTAAATTTTTTTTTTTTTTTTTGCAAAATTTAAAGTAATTACCAGTCAGGAATTGACCAATATTAGATACCAGTATTAAAAGATCAAGATGTACTGCAAATTGGCAGGTTATGGTTTTGGCCCATTATAGTAAAAGGTGAACTCACAAACTACATTCCTCAAGTTACCTCATTCTCATTGGAAAAACCCACTGTTCTGAAATAGGCCCATTGCCAGCAATAGGCTCATACTAGAAAAAACCACCTTCTACCAGAAAAGATCATCCCCTTAAAAAGTTAACTGTCAAATGCCAATACTTTCATCTTAAACAATGAATTATCACAAATCCCAAAATGTTACCATTCCAAAAGTAGTCAGCTAGAAAAGTTACTGAAGTAGTCAGGATACCTTGTTTCTAGAAAAATAGAGCTATACATGATAACTGCTATTAACATTCAGGTTTTTCAAGGACAAAAATCTAGTTTTTTCACAAAGCATACCTCTATCAAGAAAAATATAACTTAAAACACCCTTAAATAATATTTGTCCAGGTATTTGAAATCCACAGCAATAATGAAACAGCCAAAAACAATCTCTTGTGTAGGTATTGTGGCATCGTGCAAAAGCAGCCACATTTGGAAGGTCTGAGCAATGCTGAGACAGGATGACTGACAGACTCTAATACTCATTTTGCCTGAACTAATTGTGCTTTCTAAGAACTTCATCCACATTGCAACAACCTGCAGGCTTCTTTCTTCTCCCAAGTCAGTGGCTCTCGGCAAAGAGCAAGCATCGCTGGCTAGGCTGGAATCCACCAAGGGCTCCAAGGAGGAACGACTTGAGCACTGAAGTCTGTGGGAACTCCCACGGTTTGGAAGATTACATGACTGGTGATTGTTAGATGAAGTGTAATGTCCTTCAAGACACTGAGTGCAGGTGTTTTGTGAGTCAACTTCCAGCTCAACGTTTCCAACAATCTCTCAAAGAAAGCAATGCTGGAGAGCAAGTCCAGGTTTTATGCTAACTTTGGTAAAAGAAAACATGAGTGCAAATTCTCTGAAAATTTAGGAATATAGCCTGAATATTAATTTACAATAATCTAAACATTAATTTGGTAGGGTTCCTTCCCTGCTCTTGTGTTATGTGTAAACTAGAGCTCAGTTTAATAATCTCAGAATAATACTCAGCAATACAGACTACAGGTAGCAACTGCTCTTTAGTATTATAAATACCCCATGTGAAAGACAAGGAACTCTTCCTACTAAGATCCATGAGTCACTCTTCAAATATGCTGCCTTTATGCTACAGAATGACCTTAAAGGGCAAGTAAATACTACCTATTATGTCAAAGGAAAGAAACTCGATTTTCAAAGTTCTAGCAATTATAATTCTAACAAACAAAATTTAACAAAGGGGGGGGGGAGAAGAAAAGCAGAGAATTCCAGTAACAATTTTATTTATCCCCCTAATTAATTTTTTTACCATGGAAAAACTGGAAATCAAATGTCATTATGTTATATAAGGTTTATACTTACTTAAACAAAAATGTAACATAGTGTTAAAACTGGCTTTCCAAAATTGTTACAGCAGAGCATCCTCTCCCAAGTAACTCGAAGTTGGAGTATAAAACTGTGAGTAGTCCTGTCCTGTTCTTACAAAAATAGAATTATGCTGTATGACCAGCAAGGACTTCAATTACACTACTTGGCAAACTTAGAATTTCAATGGAGTCTTTTCCCTCTTGCAGTTTAAAGCAAAAGTCAGATTATCACATCTTTTTCAAGACTCACAAAGATGATTCAGGTTGGCTGGCTGGCATTTTTTTAATCTCAATCACCACCGCGGGGATGTTGTCCACTTTAGTCCTCCTGGGTTTCTTCTCTAGATTGTCACTAAGTTCTAAACAAGAAATGCTAACTGCCCGGGGCTTCTCCACACCCTTCTCCACAGAGGCCTGTGGTAGCGTCCCACAACACTGCTTCAGAGCGCACTGGGTCCTGCAGGCTAACTCGCAAGGGACGACACCTGCTCCAGAGCTCACGCTCGCAAACTCAGGCTGGATGGTGGTGGCATGGATCCCATGGTTGTGGAACACATCCTTGATGGTCTTGGCCACCTGCATATAGGATGTTGGGTCTTCACATTTTATGTGAGCAGTGGCAATAATTCTGCTTCCAGCAAGTTGCCAAACATGTAACTCATGAACTTCATCAACTCCTTCAACATTTCGAAGTTCTTTTATCAAATGCTTGATATCGATTTGCTTAGGAACAGTTTGCAGAAGAATAAGAGCAGATTCCTTAAGCAGCGGGTAAGTGGTGTAAAGCAGTATACAAACCATCACAATACAGAGGGTCGGGTCTAGATAGAGCACCCAGCAAGGACCAGCCTCATGAACTGTGGCATGAGTACTATTAACTATGTCTACAAATGCTTTGCAGGGATCAGGAGTACACGGGTTCACACAGAACTCCCCTTCGGGACAACCTTTCCAAGAAAAGTAAAAGACCAAGGCATTCACTACTACAATCACTGAGCCCAAAGCATCTCCAAAGACGTGCAGGAAAACTCCACGCATGTTCAGCTGTGCTGTCTTATCGCTGTCTTCCAACTCCCCATGGTCAGGTTCTCTGAGCAGATTCCCATTCACCTGCACTTCCACTGCCTCGTTTCTGGACTTTTCTGAATCTACAAAGAAATAAAAATTCCATTCAGATACGTTTGGAGTATTTATACAGATATTCTTGTCCAATTCCATAGAGTTGAAGCAAGCAAAAACTTGGTGAAGCAGCCTGAAACAACATGCTCAAGACATTTCACTGGAAGCTGACATTTGGGAGCCAGCCAAGACTCAGAGGCTAGGGTTGAGGCGGAATGAGGAGACAGCATCCCCAGACTGTGGCCCACAACCCTCCTACCTACCCAAGAGGCTTGTCTTTGCTGTCGGTGTGAACCTTCCGTTGCCCTTTTTGACCCATGTCAAAAAGGAAACACAAAATGGAATGCTGCCAGGCAAAAAGAAAGGCCAACTACGGGCGATTGTCATACAAATGCCCAGTCTATGGGGCTCCCCAGTCACTCTGCCACCGGGATGCCAGTATCAACTTCAACTTGTCATGAATAAAGACAAGAGTGACTAGGTGCAGAGAGTTTAGGATCTGACCAATCCATACAAACCTGCCAACCATCATAGAGATTCCAGGAACCACTGGGGCAAGTGATCACTCCTGCCTCCCTGCTCCAAATGAGCGGGTCTTTTAAAAGAACTAGGCACAGCAGCTTCATTTTCTTTGGAATAACACGCTGCCAAGTAGGAGTGAGAAGAAACGCAATGGGTCATTTAAGCCTTTTTTAGGTGTCCCAGAATTTCTACAACGTGCTGGCCGGCACCTTGCAGGAAGGAAACTGGTTTCTGTCGGATGGTGCAAGCAGGGCAAATAAGTCTCAACGGGAAGAAGCAGAAGGCCAGCCAGGGTCCAAGCCTGGTGGGCTCCCTTCTTGCAACATTTCTCTCAAGTTCCTTCAAGTGCACTTAGGTGGGAATCCCAGGAGCAGCGCCCACAGAAAACGTGTGGGTACCTAACTAAGCAGTTTCCACTTGTTCCAGGAGGGCTCCCAGCGACTGGAGCCCTGCCCACAGTCCCGGGTCGGGGCTTCCAGGATTGGCTTGGGATCAGGGCCAGGGGGGGGGAAACCTCCCCCGCTGGATGGGTGGACTTGGTGCCCGACGCCCGGGAAGCCAATCTCAGGCCACTCATTTCCCCGGGTAGGATGAGTCCTGGGACAGAGGGGGGCAGGGGACACCCAGGCGGGACAGCGGGGGACGGGGAACACATCAGGGAGGCAGGTCCGACACCAGGGAGGGACACTGCGAGACCGGGGTGACACCCGGGCAGGGCAGGGGGACCTCCAGCCCGCGGGGGCGCCGCTCACCTGAGGGCTCGGCCTTCAGTCCATTGGCGCGGCGGCCGTCGGGCACCAGCGTGTTGGTCTCCTCCGGGTCGGGGTCGGGGCGGCCGGGGGTGTCGGCGGTGTGGCCGTCGGGCGCGCGGGGCCCGGGAGAGCCGTGGCTGTGGCCGTGGCCGCCGAAGCCGCTGTGGTGGTGGAAGAGGCACAGACCCAGCACGTTGACCAGGAGCCCGGCCAGGCCGACGCCCAGCACCACGAGCGGCTGCTGCATCTCGTGCGGCTCGAGGAAGCGCTCGATGGCCTCGAGCAGGATGGCGAAGCAGAGCCCGGTGAGGAAGATGGCGTTCACCAGCGCGCCCATCACCTCGGCGCGGATCCAGCCGAACGTGTTCTTCTGCGTGGCGCGCGTCCGCCGGGCGAAGCGCTCGGCCACCAGCGCCACCAGCAGCGCCAGCACGTCCGACAGCATGTGGAACGAGTCGGACAGCATGGCGAGCGACGCGGTCACCCGGCTCACCACCACCTCGAGCACCATGAACAGGAAGGTCAGCAGCAGCATGCACAGCAGGCGGCCGCGGTTGCGCCCCCAGCACCCCATGGCGGCGAGCGGACTGGCCCGAGCGCGGCGCCCGCGGTTCCTAGGGAGCGACTCCGGCTCTGGCGGCGGCGCCTCCGCCGCGGTGGCTTCTCCTCAGTCGCCGATCCTCAGGCGGCGCGTCGGCGCCCGCTCGGCCCCAGCGGCCCGGGCCCCGCGGCGGGGCGGCGGCGGCGGCCGGGCGCCGCGGCTCCGGGGCTCCGGGGCTCCGCGGGCCGGAGCGGGGCGGGTGGGGCGGCGGGCGGCGGGCGACGGGCGACTCCGTGCGGCGGAGGCTCCGCGCATCTGCGGCGCTGGCGCCCGGCTCCGGCTCCCGGGCTCCTCCGCGGGCCCGGCCCGAGCGGCCGACGGCAGGCGAGTCAAGCGCGGCGGCCGCGGCGGCTGCACTCGGCTCGGTCTCGGCGCCTTCTTCGCCCCCCCGCCTTTGCAGACGGTTTACAAAAAAACTTTGCTTTGCACTCGGAACCCCCGTTTTCACACGGACCCGAGCGTGACAAGGCCCAAAAGCCCCGCCCCCAGGCCCGCTCTGCCTCCCCATTGGTCGGGCCGCCGTCACGACAGCCGCCGCGCCCCACCCGCCTGCGCTCGCTATTGGAGGGTAGCGCGGCAGGGCGGACGGGGGCGGGGCCTGTCCGCCGCGAGCCGGGCGTGGGCCGGGGGCCGCGGCCGGGTGCAGCGGCGGCGGCGCGGGGGAGGGTCGGGGGCGCGGGCCGCGTGCAGCGGGGGGGCGGGGCGGCGGGGCGGCGGGCCGGGCGCGGCGGGG
>PVHY01015416.1:0-36052 GCA_004024945.1 Uropsilus gracilis
TCCCTCCCTTCCTCCCTCCCTCCCTCTTTTCTTCCTTTCTTCATCATTTTCTTTCACACATTTCAGGAATATCTCAGCTCTCAGAGTGTTTAATATGCTCCACATGAATATTAATGCTCTTGGCAAGAACCTTGCCCTTTGTTTATTTTACAATAATGCCAACTGCATGCTGGGTACACTGGCAATTCTTTCAATTTTGCCATCATAGCCTTTGTGGGGTGTTCCTTTTTGGATAGCTGCACATCCCCTATTATCTACAACATCACCTTTCTTGTAGATTTGCAAATATGCAAAGGAACAACTTCATGTTCTCTAAGAGGCCCAGAGAACATACAGCAGGTGCCACTTATCTTTTCCTCTGCGTTGGTCATTTTGACAATTGACTAGAAGGTGAAGGTTTCCTAGCCTTCAGTTTTCAGAGTTCCTATTCCTGTGCTAACAGCATTTAGATTCTGTATATCCAACTTATGTAAATGATAAACTGCTTGGATTACAGGCAGTAACCTGCAAAATTAACTCCAGGTTAACAGTTTACTAGTGTTACAATTAAGTAACCAAGTTCGGTTTGGACATTTTCATTTGGAAAGTCAATAAAAATCTCTTTAATGTTTAAAATAGTAGTTCTGAATTCTTACTGGAAACCTAAAATATGCCTGTGTTTAGTTTATCTCCCCAATATCCAGGTCAAGCAAATTACACCTCACAGATCAGGATCTGAGAACTGATTTTTTTTTTTAAAGCACCTTATATGATTCTACTTACACAGTCACAGTAAAAACTCAATGTTTAAATCCTAATTTGCATTTTTCACTCCTTCAACTGAAAGATCATTTTACTAAAGACTATACAAATATAAAACTAGGTACACTGTCTACTTTATGGGTAAGATATTCCAAAGCCATTTTCATATTTTTTAACTCTCTGGTTTTGGAATATAATTTCACTAAACAGGCATGAGAGGTGTGAATTTATATCCTGAAAACATACAATTATATATAATGTAAACTATTACCTCAAGAAACAGAGTTTTACTTCTCTCTTGCCTTTTTGCCATTACATATGCTAGTCTTTTCTATATGTGCCTTATTCTCAAATCTTAGAAATATGTTCATCCTTCAAATTAAATAATGAATTCTATAATGTTTTCTTCTAGTGTCTTAGGCAGAATTTCCATGATCCTACAGCACTTAGTAAAAATTCTTATTGAAACAGTCATCTCACTGCTTCCAAATTATCAATTTATATTGTCCTGTTCCCACTAAACTATATATCTTGAAAGTTTACTCATAAGCATAACACTTGGCACACAGCAGTTACTAAAAACTGCAAACTATGATATTTTTAAATAAATGAATGAGCATATAAAACAGATTTTATAATTATGAGCCACATAAGAAACAAAAAAAATTTAAAAAAAAACATGGTTGGTATTAGGCATTCTGAATTAGTGCACTAACTTGATTTACTACAAATCATGATGGCAACAGTTTACAATAGAAATGATGGTAGCCTCCAATTTAGATGTATTAATCTAAGTCATGCCTAGCTATTAACGCCTTATTTTTTATCAAAATTGTATTGGGCGTCATTGAATTTACATATATAGATGTCTGTTATCAATATCATTTTAACTTTTAGTCATTTTGTATTCTTCCAGAAAAGAAAAAGAGAAAAAATAAATTAAGATGAATATTAACTCTCAGAAAAATATCAAAATAACTACCTGGCTGACCATTTTTGGAAAAAAATCAATGGGTTGGAACTTTCCTTACCTAAGGCAGTCACACCAACTAATTTTATTATGAGACAATTTTATGTTTAAGATAATTTAGATATAAGTGTATTAAACATTGTATCCCTTTATAAAGTCCAAATAAATTTCAATTATATAACCAGAGACATAACGCTAATTTTAGGCCAAGTCATAAACATTAGATAATATTACAATACCTCTTCCAATGTCCTTCCCTTCCAAATCCTTCAATGTAAGTGACTTTCCTTTTACAATCAGAATTGCATCACCTTCCCACTTTTTGTGCTTTTTCTTGGAAGCCTTACACCAAACAACACTGAAATATTTAACTAGGTTATCAGGTTCCTCTTCTTGTCCCTTAGACTCTGTTACTTCTTTAGGAACTGAATAAACTAGAAAAAAAAAATAAAACAAAGACTGTATTATTAAAGATAAATCTAGTGAGGTCAAACAAAATCAAAAGCACAAGAAAATCAGAGTATATTAAGAAAAAAATAGTTGATCATACCATGCTAGAATTTTAAAACTGAGAAATTCAGATATCAGATCCTAATATTACCATGAGTACAATGACTACAAATTTCTTATCATCCTCAAGGCATATTAAACTCAAATGCAGTATAATAACATAATCATAGCAAACATTTTATGATTTTAGGAATTAATTAGATAATATTTCAACATTCACAGCATGGAAATATATCTTAAATTAGGTTTTGAATCAACCACTAATTTGAACAACTGATTTGATGAACAGTGACATGTCAATTATAAGTAAAACAAGATCATGAATTCTCTGAAAGAAAAACTTTTTCTTAATTTTTTCAAATAGATATAATGTAAAAAAACAAAGTAAAAATGACACTTAATTTTATTGAAATAAAAATTTACAACTGTAAGATTATTTTATTAAAAACTATACAAATATAAAAACAGGTACTCTCTACTTTATGGGTAAGATATTCTGAAGCCACTTTTATAATTTTTAACTCTGGCTTTTGCATATAATGTCACTAAACAGGCATTACATTTTAATTAATTTTTAATTAATTTAATTAATATTTTATTAAAATAAAAATTAAGTGAAAGAAGCTAGTCCAAAAGCCCATATATAAAATTTCATACATATGAAAAATTAGAACAGGGACAGCAATAGAGCCAGAAAGTAGATTACTGGTTGTTGCTTAGGCAGAAAGATAAGAGCAAGTATGTGAGGGAGGTATGAGGGGAGGAGGGTAGTTAAATAGTATAGTTTCTTTTTGAAATGTTGAAAATACACTAAAATTAACTGTGGTAACAGCTGTATAAAACCATGAATACACCAAAAAAATGAATTGTATACTTTACATGGGTGAAATTATGACATGTGAATTATATCTTTATAAACATGTTTTCAAAAACACACATCACACACGAGATCTACTGAAAAAAAAAATTTTTTTTCAAAATGGACCACACCAAGTGTTAGCAAAACTGTAGAGCAATTGGAAGTAACACACCACACTGGAAGGAATATAAAACAGTAAATCATTTTGGAAAAGAGTTTGGCAGACTCTTAGAAAGTTAAATATATACCTAATATAACTAGTCATTCCGGGGGAGGTATTTAACAAAGAGAAAAGAAAAATGAATGTCCAAAAATACAGCATACATCTTCAGTCCAGGTAAACCAATCTCACAAAAGGCCGAAATCCTAATGTTCCACTCATTCAAGTAATTCATATCTTTATCACTGTCATTCTTCCATTTGGAGTCTACACTATCTTAAAGCAATAAATTATCCTCATAACCATCAAGTTTATTTCCTAAGAAGCCAAATCTGCACACAAGTAGGATGAGTCTCCTATGTCCACAACGCATAGGTCAATGAAATCTTAACAGTCCTTGAAAGGATCAGGGTGCTATCACCCTAGGGAGAAGCAGGCACAGGACACAAGTATAGCTGATGCAGCTTCCAGGTCTTCCACAATCATAAAGTGTATGGACAGAGAATTTTTTTATATACCTTTTTGGGAAACAATATGCTTCTGGTATACTGGGAAATAAGCCGTATAATATTTTATTCTATTTTTCTTATACCATTGTGAATACATCTCCCATGTGATTAAATTAAAAAACAAAATGGTGTTTGGTCTCTGCATGATATCCTATTAGAAGGAAGTATCATAGTTTTTTCATTAGTCTACTATTGTTGAACACTTGTTTTGGTTTTCACTGTCGTACTCAAACTTTGTACATAACCAGTTATTTGTTCAAAATGAAATTGAAATCCTGGGAATGACTTAACTGGCCCAAAGGGATTAAAAGATTTTCAGGCTCTTGATTTAGAATGGCAGATTTTACTCCCAAAAGTTTTTTCCAATGATATTCCCATCAATGAATGGTAGATCCACTTAACTACATGTCTTTACAATTTTTTCTGAAACTATACTTTTTATTGTAAAATTACTCTACAGGACCCACAACATGGTTGGAAAAGTACAGATCATGCTCTTGCCTAAACACAACTAAAAGGAAACTAAAACTAGAATAAAATTTGCTCAAAAGAAGATTTAGGTGTTCATCAGAGACAAAGAACTTTCACATGCAGATTTTGCTCAGAGGCTGATGACTTGCTGTGGGTAAAGAGGGGAAAGTGGTAAGAGGTCACCACCGTTGCAGCAGAAATCCTGGTCTATGAATCAGGTGGGGGACCAGTCTCCAGTTGAACAGAGTATATCTCACCTGATGGACTTTTCCGACAGCGAGCGGTGCAGACAGAAAAATATGGGCTCAATTGCTGAGAATTTGGAGGTGGCAGATACAAGAGACATTCCCTTCACTTCTCATGGGAAAACCGAGAGGGATCTTCAGTGGCCACACTACCACCACCCCACCACCCCACCAGCTGCTCTACATCTCCAGAATTTGGCTGCAGGCTCACCTTTTGTGGAGATTCGTGGAGCCTTGAAGTCTAGACCCCTCACCTGGCAGCAATAACTAGTGCTAGGCCTCAAAGGACCCACAGCCCAGCTCTGGCATCCCCTCTCTAGCAATGCAAGACACCTGTGTTGAGCTGCTTATTCCCTGCAGTTCACTCCAGATGCCAAGTGATTCAAATTGTGAAATATGCCCCATGAAACAGTGGAGCAGCAAGGAAGCAAGGCAGGAATTTAGGAGCCCTGTAGGACTGAATGGAGGCTACTTTGGAGAGACCAGAGAGGACACAGAGCTGATCTATAGTCCTGCAGCTGCCCCCCCACCCCTCCTCCTCATTAAGACTTAGACCCAGTTTTCCCTGCCCCCTACTTGTTGAAAAAGGAAACAAAGAAGACAAAACCGAACATACAGCACTAAAGAAAAAAGCAAATTAGTCAACACATATGCCAAGGAAGCAAGAAACATGAAAATAATGTGAAAAAACAGGAAAACAGAACTCCAGAAATATATATAACAAACAGAGAAATAGAGGCCCTAACAAAGATTCTATGATACCATTTTTAAAAATGCTAAATGAGTTCTGGAAGGTCAATGCAGAAAGACCTTAAAAGATGCAGGATCTTAAAAGAGACCCAGGACAAAAAAAGGAATTCTTTACTAAAGAGAGTGAAGTTTCCAAAAATAGACATGAGTGGAATGAAGGCAAATATGAAAAATACTTTAATAAAATCAAGCTTGTAGAAGACAAAACTTCAGTAAATAAAAGAAACAAATGTACAGATCACCAATGGAAGAAAGAGAAATAAAACAGAAAAAAAATGAAGAAACTGTACATGAAATATAAGATTCCATGTGTAAAAGAAACAGGGATAGTATATTACAGGAGAAGTAAAGAAAAGAGAGAAGGGAACAGAGATCCTATTCAAAGGTATAGTTGAGAACTTCCTGAGCTTAAGGAAAGAAAGATGGATATTCAAGAAGCAGAAAGAACATTCAAATTTCTAAATGCAATGACCCCACCAAGACACATCACTATTAGCAAAAGTTAAAGACAAAGGAAAAGTACTACAAAAAAAAGGAGGTAACATACAAAAAGAAAAGCTTTCTGTCAGCCTCTCAAAATTTCTCAATTACCCTCCAGACTAGAAGGTGGAATGAAGTGTTCATTCATAATCATAAGTGACAAAAACTGCCAGTCAAAAATACTCTATTCTGCAAAATTATCATTCAAAATAAAGGTGAAACAAAAGTTTTTTTCAGACAAATAAAAGTGACTAGAGTTTTTCATTACCAGACATGACTGACAAGAAATGGAGAAAGTTTTTTCACATAAAAAGAAAAAACAAAATGTAAAACACTGAACAAAGTGAAAACAGTAACACAGAAGCAATATAAACAATATATTTTTTAAAAGATGAAGTAGTGCCTTTGGTGACAAAATGGATGGATCTTGAGGTGATTATATTAAATGAAATAAGTCAGACAAATACAGATGGCTTCACTTATTTATGTAATATAAATAACCAAAGTACACATACTGGCAAAATAGCAAAATTAATTCTAAAACTGTTATGAAAATGTATTGGTTACCAGAAAGAACGGAGGATGAGGAAAAAGAATAGACACTTAAAAAATGCTTTTTGACTTTAAGCACATTTTCACTTGTTTATTAAACTGTTCAATTAAAATCTTAAGATTAGGCCAGGCACAGTGGTGCATGCCTTTAATTGCAGCCTATGGAGTGAGGCCGGAACTAGGAATTGCTTGATACCACAGACCTGCCCAGGGCAACATAGTGAGACCTAGTCTCAAAAAATAAATGGGTATGGTGGTGCATGCCTGTAATCCCAGGTACCTGGGAAGCTGAGGCTGGGGATCACTTGAGTCTGCGGTTCTCAGGCAAAATAGTGAGACCTAGTCTCAAAAAAAAAAAAAAAAATTTAAAATAGGTAAAATAAAATCTTAAGATTAACTTTCACTGAGAATGTAACTTTGAAAATTAAATTTGAATTCATCTCCACTAATGTCCAGTTTATTTTCATTTTATTGAACTTATCTTCAGGATTATTGTCTAAGTAACAAATCTTTGTAACAAATCTTTATAACCCATCAGTCACTTTTTTTATGTATCATACTGTTTACAGTTTTTGCCAACATGAGTTTTCTTTTATAGCCATTATTTTTGCCAAATGAAATTTTGCTGAATCAAAGTTACATACCTAAATATTATAAAGATTGTATTACTTCATAAATTATTAGTCAAGAAAATGTTTTTAAGTATACTGGCAGTTTTAGACATAACTGGTAGTTGTCATAACGATTATTTTTGTTCACCAATCTTAGTCTTGCCAGAGAGCTTTCAGGTTTTTAACATTTACCAAGAAACACAGGATGGTCTAAGCAGTTTTTGAAGCCTGAAAATTTAGTGTGCAATTTTAATCAATTTCAAGTCATTTTTTTACATTATTTCTAACAGTAACAGTATACACTGAGTAAAAGATCAATAACTTTCTTTTTTGAATATTTCACTGTTTTCAGTTTACCTAAATGAAAAATGTAATTCCTCAGAATTGTTTAGTGTCTTCCTCAAAATGATTAGGAAAAATACTCTATTCAAACATTCTACAGTATTCCCAAGGCGTAAAACAATGACTTACATCCAAGACCCTCCCCTGTCTGCCCCCCCCAAACTTATTAGAAAACAAAAAAATTAATTTGAGAATTCACAAATTATTTACAATTAACTCTGAAATACTATAAGACTTTTAGATTTTTTTTTTCTTGCAGGAGGATAAGAGCATGAACTATGAAGTCAGACTGGTTGGGATTGAATTTTGAGTCTACCGCTTACTATATGTGACCCTAAACAAATTACTTACCCCTCTGTGCTAGTTTATGATATGTAAATGAAATACTATATACCTACCTCACAGATTCCTTGTGAGCATTAGATTAAGTAGTAAAAAGTTTTCAACATTTTACTATGCAGTAAGTGATCCATAAATGTTAAGTGGCATCATCTTCTTGCCCTTGTTCCTCTTCCACCCATTTTAAATGTAGGGACTGAAGAGAAAATACTTACAAAAAGCAGAATGAAGACTGCTAAGGATTAAACATATGAAGATATAACCCCCTATATCCAGACTACAATAGATAAAATACTAATTTGCTATATCCTAGACTGATCACCCATAAGTAATTATACTAACTGTAATTTTATTTCTAAACTTGGTTCTGAACTATTTCCCACTACGTCATTTTCCCTGACTTCCCAAGTCAATACCAAAAGTGTTCTACAAAATAAGAATGACTTTTGGTAAGAGTCACAAAGCAATAATGCTTAAAACAATGCCTGGATAAAAAAGGAAGGGGAGATAATTACATTTTCATATTAATAGTGAACATTATCATCCTAATGACAGACTCCTAGCAGTCACTCTAGGTCTGGGTGGCTTAATTATATATTCCCTAAATTGAAGTTTTTAATATTCCTTGTTTTTCTTTTAACAATGCTAAAGATTTTTCATTATCACAAATGAAATTAGAATGTCTTAAATTTAACAAAGAATTAATTACCCTCATAGAATGTATTTTTTATAAAAGTTTTCAAATTACTAGAACTTTAATGTAAACATAGAACAGCAATAAAGATTTAAGATTGAAAGTTTTTATTATACTAAAAATATACACATTATACAAATTCCTTTAAACTAATAATGATCCAGTTTTCTTTATCTAATAAGAGACCAAATGTTAGCTAAATACAAGCATAATTATGCATAAAATAAACCTAAAAGACATTCTTTTGCATAAAAGATCATTTTCAGAATGAAACATAAGCACAATAGAAATTTTACATTCCATCGTATTTCTAAATTCATGTCAAAGTATATATACAGTGTTAAAATAAAAAAGACATCAAGCTACAACATTACCAGATAAACTATGTGTCCAGCATTAAGCATTTAAGTATCAGAAAGTTACTTATCAATTTTAATTGTCATTCCAATCACTGAACATGCAAAGCTTTATTAAAAACAGTTCATACACTGTTTAAGTGTAAAATAGCACAATCACTGAGAAAACGTGACAGCCTCTTAAAAAGTTAAATGCATGTCTTCCCTAACTCAGTACTATGTCTGTAACAAATTCATACAATATCCATAGACTCTTTATACATCACAGTCAAAACCTGGAAATAGCCCTGGAAATAGCCAAAAGCCAATCAAAAATTAATGAGTGAATAAACTGGAGTACTGTTTAACAATGGAAAACTACTCTCAGTGACACAAAGCAAGTAACTACTAAGTTGGATTAAAGTGGATAAAAGAACATTAACTGGGTGAAAAAAAAAACAGAAAAAAGGTTTGTAATATATGACTCAATACTATTTTCACACTGTAGAATAGACAAAATTTTAAAGTTTTGTGTTTTTTTTCCCTTAATTAAAACAGTAGTTGCCTGAGGTACTAGAGGATTGATTAGAAACAGGTAGAAGAGAATTTTATAGGGTAGAGATAAATCTAAATCTTGATGGAGGCTTAAACCCTTAAATCTAGAAAGTACTTTAAACTACAAGGTATAGTCATTTGTCAAATTAATCATTTAAGATTTGTGTATTTCATTGCTTATAAATCTTACCTAAAAAGGACACACACAAAAAAATAAATATTGAACTTTGTTCATAATAGTCATGTTGAAATATTTAAGGATCAATAGTTCTATTTCTGCAACCAGTTCTAAAATAAGTGTTTAAAAAAATGAATTATGGGTGCATAGATGGATAAATAGTAGGTATATGAATGATTACAAAAAATTTCTTTTAACTTTTTTGTACGTTTGAAGGAATTCTTATTCTTTATTAGAGACTAATTTTTTTTTTTTTTTTTTTTTTTTTGAGACTAGGTCTCGCTATTTTTGCCCGTGGAACCACAGGCTCACGTTGCCTGGGGTACCACAGACTCAAGCAATCCCCAATCTCAACTTCCCAGGAGCTGGGATTACAGGTGTGCACCACCACGTCCAGCTATATATTTTTGGAACTAGGTCTCATTACGTGCCCCCGGCGGGACTCGAACAGTGATCCCTGGCCCCGACCACAGCTTCCTAGGCTGCTGCTTACAGACATGTGCCACCATGCCCGGCATTAAACATAATTTTAAAGTACAACAGATCTACTAAAAAAGTTTAAGACTGATGATAAATTCACTTTAAAATGTTCAGGCAAACACGATGGTATTTTTATTTTATTTCCTTTCAATTATTTACAATGCAATTAAAAACTATAAGTAATAAAGTCAAATTATGGTTACTAGTTTTAATAAAACAAATTAAGATATAAAATATAAATTGCGCTAATTTCTCAAAATCACATTTAAAGATTTAGTATCAATGATTGTTTAATTAGAATATTAAGAATTTACTCTTCATTCTTTGTTTAGATTGAATATTAAGAATTTACTCTATTTCTTAAGTATTACAAACATATTTCCTCTAATAATTTAAGTATTTACAATCAAATTCACCATCAAATAATTAATTTGAGAACTTGTAGAACTTACTAGCATTTGAAAAAATAAAAGACACCTAGACACAGCAAATTTGGTATTTATTATAATACAACCATCTTAATAAATTTCAGTTATGCCTCATCAAAAATTTTACCTCTGTAGTACTAAATCTTTGTTTTATGGCACACACAGAATATACAAATCAGTACAATGTATTACTTTGTATTAAAAAAATATGTATTAACACAGTAACCACCATCATCTATAGTACATTAAATACCACTTAACACAATCTAAATTATTTTAAAAGGCTATTTAAAAATTAACATCACTCTAGAAAAAGGCACATGGAAAATAATTCATATTTTAAACATTTTCACATAAAGATACAACAGAGCAAAGTGAATCTTTCAAAAATGAAATAATAGCAAGTTGATGTCTCATTATACAAAAAATTACTTCATTTGAATATTTAAAGAAATCTACCAGCATTTGTTATATATGAAAGAGCTTCATTAGCTCTTCCAGGATGTCATTATTACTCATATCTAAGTTTAGAAAATCAGAAGTTATAAAAATAACGATATATCCATTTGACTTTATATGGATAGAATTGGAAGGTGGCAAAAAATAACCTATCCACTATCTAAATTACTAACATACTAAATGAAATAATCTTTTACCTTACTATCCTTTTCAAACTTAATATATTTCTACAGAATCAAATATACACTTAAAATATACAGTCACCATTCCCTGTTTTTCCAGCATTACATTTTTATGAGTAAATCCCATAACCCCAAACAGTTTTCTATACAAACACAGAAACTTAGAAATTGGGAAGTTCAGTTGTATTCCATTGACACTAGTAGAATTGCTCCGATACTCTCCCTTTAGTGAAAGGTGTCCTCTGCAAAAACTGCTAACGAAAGTTAAGCCAAAAGTCTTTCTCTCCCCCACCCCCAAAAAATCATTAGCTCCAAACTTCCCTGAAAATACTCTGATAATAAGCATCCTCCAAAAAGACTAGTCAAGTAAGTTATCTTATTATATAGGAGTTCTCATAAACTTTATTGTGCTAATTATAGTTAGATGAGTGACTACCTGATGGAGCAATTAAAATCAAACCAGTCTGACTCAGGAGACTGCTGGCATAAACTTAATGAACACAATTCTGTCTAGAAATATATAAAAATAAGGTGTTTTATTTTACTCAGTTCTTAAATGCTAATAAATGTCACATAACAGAACCAAAGAAACAACCATCTTGAATAATGTGGGAGAAAAAAAATCTTAGCTTTTGTTTACATTATTCTATGGGCAGTAAAAGAATTTTCATGGCAATTCTGTATATACATTTTACCTTCTACTTTTTTAGAATCTAACTACAAAAAAAAAAAAGATGCATGTTACACTCTTGAAATCTGAGAGCTCAGATATAGCGGCACAAAGTCAACATTCAAATTAAACAATCATCATCTATCCTAAGTAGTAACATAGTGAGACTGTAATATGAATTATATTTCACATAGTAATTGCTTTCAATAATTTCAAAAATCATAGTCCTATAAAGATGAATTTACTAGAATTATACCATAAAAACATTACTTAGAATTATAAGATTCATGAAATTTAAAGAAAAGTCACAGCGCAGATGAAAGATGAAATTATCAAAAGGATTGATCACATTACATATTCAAGGCATTTTAAAATAAATATTTAACTCTAATAGCAGATATACAATGCCTTTTCATTTCAATCAACAAAATTAAGCAATCAAGTTAAAGTACTACCAGGAGACCATTTTTGTTTTTATTGTTTATAGTCATAACCTAAATTTTAATTTCCTTTTCTCTCAATGCCTCTAATTCCTATTATAACATTAAATCAGGGCTCTAGTCATAGTCCCTTAATCAAAAGCCTTCAATAGCTTCCCATTGTACATTCATGTTCCTTTAAAAAAAAAAAAAAAAGCATTTAATGTAAGCCATAATCTGGCATCAATCAACTTCCAAAATTTTTACCCCTTCATCCACTTTCAACAATTTTTTTTAAAAATCTAGTATGGTTTAGATACCAAGTTAGGTTTCCAAATATTCTGGAGGTTCTCATTTTTAGCTTTCAGCAGAATGTCTGGAGGGCAGAGTTCTATATACTCTTTTCTCCAGTAATACGCATATTGAAGATTTCTGATGAACCACTGCTCTACTCCAAAGGTCAAAAAGTAGACACTCAAGGGCTAAATGAGTTCCACTACAAGTCTGGTGTAGTGTTTTAGAAACATTTTGATTTATTTGCAACCATTTAAAAAATGTAAAATATCAAATAAAATGCAGTTTTCTGGCTTATCTTTATCTTAGGTCAAAATTTTGCTGCAGCTGAACAGTAGCCCATTTAATCAAAGGACATATCCTAATCCAGGTTTTCATAACCCTAACTGGTTCCTTACACTCATTTAAGTCACTGGAGTTAACACCATTTTTGTGCTCGTACATTCTGATTTACTTTTCCCCGATTCTCTGTGCCTTTTCTCAAGCTATTTACTCTTAAAGATCTTTTTCTCATACTGTTCAAATTCTACCCATCCCATTCTAAAATCTGGCTCAAAAAATCCTTCAACAAGGTTCTAGCAAAACTTAAAATCCTTAGGTAACATACATATTGAAGATTTACCACTAATTTAATATGTGAACCTTAGGAAGAGGTTTTATTTATTTCCACAAGTACTAACATAACAATGTTTACTAAAAAACATACAACTACTAATTATATCACATATTACAAAACAAGATTTTTTTGCCAATTTTATTCTAAGTAAAATTTCAACTTTATTCATTGAATAGAAAATTTTTATTGTGGTTTTTACCATGAAAGTAGTTTCCAGAGTAAGATTAAAAATTACTTAAGATATATTAAATCTTTTGTTATATCAAAAGATATAGCAGCTCCAAAAGAATACCTTGTTTTGCTAGAAAAAAAGGTAGACTTTGGGTAATGGATACAATTTTCAGGATTTCATAATCTACCGATCTTTAAAAGCAATTTTAACAAAATAAATATTTCTAATTTTTAAATATAGAGAATACTTGAGTGGATTTTTACTTTCATGGAATAACAAAGGAAATTACAAAGAAACAAAAACTGAGTGCTGATCTCTGTACTGCCATAAATTGCTTTGCTATATCAAATAAGTTACTAAGTTCTTGCTGCAACTCAGTTTCATTACCTCTAAAATGAAAAGGTGAGAAAGTGTTCTCCAAATATCTCCCATCTCTAGAGCCCCAGGACTTAACTTCCTCAAATATTAAAAGCATAAAGTTTCTGTAACTAGGCAAATATTACTTCTAAATTTGAGCGACTTAAAAACCATGAATTAAAGCTTTCAAAGCTCCAATTAAAAATCTTAAAGTGTGGAGGGTCCTCAAATTAACGAAAATATGACCCAGCAATTGCTTTCTTGGGTCTACCCTAAGGAGACCTCAGTGCTTGTACAAAGGGACACCTGTGCTCGGATGTTTACTGCAGCACTAGTTATAACTGCAAGGACATGGAAACAACCCAAATGCCCCAAGACAGACGACTGGATGAAGAAGATGTGGTATATATACACAATGGTATATTACTCATCAATTAAAAACAAAAATTTTGATGATTTTATGATAACATGAATGGACTTAGAAGAAATCATATTAGCAGAAACAAGTCAAAAAGAAAAAGACAGAAACCAAATGGTTTCACTGTTATATGGGACATGGGAAAGATAAACAAAAAGCCATGAAGAAAAGTCAAAACAAGCCAACAATCAAATTAAAGTACACAACTGGGGGAGTGTGACAGGGTGGGAACAGTGTGTGTGTGTGGGGGGGGAAGATGAACCCCAGAGATCACAAAGATGATAAATTTATATATAAATTATTTAATATTACAAAAATTTTAAAAAATTAAAATCTTAAAGAATAAGAAACTTGAAAAACTATGTATATTTGGGTTGTATTTACGTATGTTAATTTTTATGATTAAAATAAAACTTTTTTTGTAAGGTTAACAAGTACTAGGAAAAAAGTGAGAAAAGACAAAAATACCACAACCATGCCAATCAATCAACAAGTTTTAATATGTCCCAAAAGAAAATTAAATAACTAGAGAAACATGTCAAAAGTCTTCTTCATAATAGATATTAATAATAGTTTTTAAGAATACGTATTTTGGTTCAGGACTTTCCTGAATGAAAATAACTTAATTTCGAAATTAAAATTCTCAAATTGCAAGATTGAAAAAAAATCCTAGAGACTATTATACTCAGGAAGATCATGCCGTAAGCGAATAGCTTTTAGCTTTTCCACTTCAATTTTTGCTTTTAGCAGCTCTTCCTCTAGCTGCTGCCTTCTTTTCAATCCATCCCTCTTCTCCTGAACATATAATCCAAAATTTTTTTGATTTTCTAAAATTATCTGATGCTCCTCTTTCAGCATTTGCAGAATTTGGGGATCATACCCTAATTGTGACCTAAAGTGTTCTCCACTCTCATGCTGAAAAAAATCACCTCTCCTTGGGATAGAAGAAGGAGACGATGTCATTCTCATATCAACAGAGGAAAGTGATGGTGACAAAGATCTTTCCATAACATGTACAAATTCATGTTCTTCTCTTTGCTCTAAAGTATCACTCTGTTGAGAATTTAAAACCAGTGAAGGAGGGGGCTTAATGTCTTCTTCTTGCTTCACCTCCACAGTAATAGCAACTGGATGGTGATCCAACATTACCTGTAGTGAACTGGTACCAGCCTGTGCTTCCTCATCCAAGTTTGCACTACAGCACACAAAAAAGTATTATAAAACATGAATCAAATGAAGACAGGAGTTTATGTGTATATAAACATATACAGAATAATTTCGTATTTAATTCATACTAAATTATATTATACTTCAAAGCTATTAAAAATTATGAAACAAAAATATTCTAATAGTTGAATAACAAAAAATGACAACATTTAAGATTTCAATATAAACATAAAGCTCTCTCCCATTCTTAACTCTAAAATTGGTCCCTTGAAAGGACAAAGATGAGGTAAATAAAAGAAAAAAAGCCGCTTCTTAGAGACTTCAATATTCATAAAAATCTCAGTTTCTCAAATGGGTCATTTCAGCATTCTGGACCTTGCTGTTCCCACAACTGAACCCCAGACCTCCTGTTTCTGTTCACTTGGGACTGATCTAAACATCTGTAAGGTCTATGACCTTTAGGAAGATAATAGGAGGCCAGCTGTGATAAGTATAAATACGAATTTTTTAAAAATTCTACATGGCTATGTTCTACTATCAAATGGCTATCCAAACTATCCAATTTCAGCTGCAATGGCATTTCCCCTTTACCTACACTAAACCAAATGACTCATGATCCTTTGATGTTTTACCACTGCTCTACAAAGTTCACTAGGCAAAGGTTTGTATCTATCACTGTGTTCCCTACACCTAGCATAACACTGAACTTGGAATCCAGCAGACACCATGATATGTTGACTGAGTGAAAACAAAAATGTTTGGCTTTCTTTTAATGTAGTGGTTTCAAATGTTCTATATAGGCTGCACTTAAAGTTTTATAAATTTACATGTAATTTCCCTAAGATATATTCCTATTCGAGGCAAATACATGATTTAAACTTTGACATAGCAATACTTATTCTGATATAAATGCAGTGTACTACCTTAAAACACTACCATTTTTTAAAAATAAGATTTCATGAATAAAATGACACCATTAAGAATGTATGATATTTCTTGCCTGACAAAAATAAAAGTTATCAAGAGCAAAGAAATTATTAGATCATTAATGGAAAATGCCATACTCAAAATTATTTAGAGGACATTTTACAAATAAAAGGTAACATAGTTAAGAATAAATTCTATATGGATGATTAAAACGTGGAACAAGTTCACATAGAACATAAGGGGAAAAATTTAAACTCCCCATATGTCATTTACTAAGGCATTAAATTGCCAAAAATTGCATATTTGTCTAAAGGATACAATTGAGAAATAAAATATCTATTGTATTATGATAAATATACTTGTAAATTAAATTCCTTGATTTTCATTCTTGTTTTTTTGTTATTTTATTGGTTTCAAAAACAAAACAATGGAATATGAATGTAACTCAAATTAGTAAGGTTTGTTTTTATTAACATATCTAAAATTTGAAATGGGAAAGGTTAAAAATACAGATGAAAGTTAAATTAAAAAACACATAATTACTATTCCATATTAGTATATGTGTGTATAGATATACAGTAGAGTATAAGATTCATAACTAAATAGATTAGATTCTCATGTAAATTAAAAATATTTTACATCTGAAATATTCCACTGCATTTTAAGTTAAAGCATTACAAATAAAGCATAACAAAGTGAAAAAAACACCTTAGAGGTCACAAAAAATGATAAACAGGATTTCTAAAATTTATGAATATGAACTCTGAGAATCAAATAGTTCATAAAAACATAAAATGTAATCTTTTTTTTCAGTGTGAAAATTTTAATTTATTCCCTTCCCAAGAATCCATAATATATACCCCTTAGCTTTGAGAAATATGATAATGAAAATGCTGACAGAATTGATCATAAGTAAAGAAAAGAAAGAAAAGCACATACTACGGGAAACATCCCTAAGTCCTCTCTAACCTAGTAGTGCAAGTTAATGTGATGTTTCTGGCAACATCACCTTTTACTTGATTTATAAAAAATCATAAAATGTAATCTTATTAGAAGTGAAAATAAAAGCAAATCAACAGGTATTAGGGATAACCTTATAAAATAGCCACATAATAAAAATGGAAAGTTTGGTTAAATTAACAGGCATATTTACATGAAAGCATAATTACAATCATTGAACCATAAATTTCTAAGATAATGATTAAAAAGTGAGATGATGGCAACCAAACAAGCATAAACACAATAAACACATAAAATGAAAACACTAGAGAAAATGGCAGTATAGACACACTAATATTAGTAAGCATTTAAATGGTTTATTTCTAATATTCCTCACTATAAAATCTGTAAAATTGCTATTGTTAGGTACAGAAAATGTGTGGTAGTTTTAGCAGAGAAGTGGTGTAGGAGTGTATTTATAGGGTGTAGGGGTGGGTGTCAAAATATAAATAGATATCTATATGTTATATTTCTCTTCTACTCACTGTATTTTTAAAATATGCAAATAACTAAAACTACAGTTTCCACATGTAGTTTTCCAATTACAAAAGCCTATTCTCAATAGCCAAAAGGAGTTTTATACCAGTAATGCATTTCTCTATGGTTTTGATAGGGGGTGCCTACCTCCCTGGATGTCACTGTCTCCTGTTTAAGATTGCAAATTTTAAGGAAGATATGCTAAAATGTGAGAATGGCCTTGATTAAAAAATGTTTTAGAAAGATATAAGGGGGAGGAAAAAGTAAAAGTTTGTTTTTTTGTAATGTGATAACTCAGGAGCTATTTTTGGAAGGTGAGAAAACAAAAATAAAGATATATAAAAAGGGGTGGAAGAAAGAAGGGGATTTTGATTTTGATTCTGATTTTGATATTTTGCCATTTGTGGGATGAAGATGTGAGCCATGTGAGCTTGGCCATGTGGCCAAGGCCTAGGGCCTGCAGCCTTTGGCTGATCCAGACTAGGAGTGTGTCTGTTAAAGGAAGTTAAGGAGTTTGGAGATTTAAACTCCTTGTTGGAGTTTTGCTGAGTTTGACTTGTGTCTGGGAGAGGTTGTGCAAAAGCCAGGCCTTGGAAAAAATAAACTTTGCTGCTTCCTATGGTACTATGGAGCTTTTTCTTTTTTTTTTACTATCTGGAGGAGGACAAGACAGCATGGAAGAATTGGAGCATGCCAAAAGAAAGATGTCGTCGGACACGTGGAGATGAACTCTGACTGATGCTGGTGCGATGATCAGGACTGAGAGACTGTGGATTTTCAGACAATTTGGGGAAAGGGCTTTAGACAATGTTGAAAAAGGTTTTGGACAATGTCAACGTAATTTGGGTATGGGGGGGAGAGCTGAGAAAAGCTGGTGCTGATTTTTGCATATCAATAGTAGGTAAACAGTAAAGATGCTAATTAACTGCTTAGAGCCTGCTTCCTAGAAAAAAGCAGGCAAAAGTGTTCAAAGTTTAAGTCAAAAGTTTTTTTCTTTTTGCCCTGTTTCAGTTTGAGAGGAAAAAAAATTTTAATGAGTTGCACAGTATAAAATAGTCTTCCTGTGGAGTTTTTGGACATCCAGCTTATTATGCAGTGACCCCACTTTGTATCCATGTGCCAAATTTCCATGGTGAATATGTTTTACTGCATTATCAGCTAGAAGTAAGCAGTCTATGCTATGTTGGGCTCAAAAAACTATCCTAATAAATTATCAAAATATTTATTAAAAGGTTTATCCAATTTCTCTGCTTATGTTAAAAAGATTCCACAGGTAATCAATAATTTTGCTTATATAATGCTTCTTCTACCAATAGGAAAGAACCTTGTGAAGTTCTGTTAGAAAAGTTCTTCAATTAATAAGAGTTAAGTATTTGTTTAAATTACCCTAAACGGTTCAGAAAAAGCATGTTGGTGCCACTTTCATCTTTTGCCAGGGGTTAAAATTAGGATTTGTAGCAAGATACATTTTGAAGAATACTAGGCAAACACTTCTGTTGAACACAAATGTAACCAAAAGGCTGTATCTAACCCTGTAAGAACCCACTTGCTCTTAATGGTGTCTTAAAAATCATAGTTAAATATCCTTGCAAAACAGTCTGAGAAAGCTCAACCTTAACTGTATGACTAAGATCAAAGTGAAACTAGACCATTAATGGAGAATAAGAGTAAAAACTTTTAATTTTAACTAATATGGACTCCTAAGTAGGCATTAGCTCCTTATTTTTATCTTTTTAACTTTGAATGCTAGAAAAATAATTAAAACTGTTTTAATATATACAATCATGCCATTAATAAGTTTATTTAATTCTCGGTTTTAGTTTTTTAGTTCAGTGAATATTCAGTAATTGTACACAGTGGCAATTCATAATGGCAAAGATTCTATTTCTCCTTAACTGTCAATTTTATACAAAATTGAAAAGTTCAATGAAATGTGAGCTTAGATGAAATAAGAAAAAGGTATCACTCAGAAGCTAATTAATTTAATTTAAAAGCTTAAAAAGTTTATGAGGTGATGTTCCAAATTTCATCCCTAACCTGTACTTTTTAACAGTCACAGAGTGAAAAGAGAGAAGACAATAAAAAGTGCTTAAATCAAATGCAGCAGAAAATTTCCTTTTAGCCTCACTTTTCTTTTTTAAGAATGCAAAACAAAGGCACTATTCATTGCTCCCATTGTGGGGATGCTTGCTATGCATCTATCACCACTAAGCCAGAGACCAATAGATAGGAGGCGCCATAATTTTCCAGAACAAAATAAAATAAAGCTTACCTTTGTATGTGGTTCCTGTCTCTTACCAGGCAAAAACTGGAAATCTGGGGAATCATCTCCATAACTTTCTTGGTTGGCTCAGAAATATTGCTTTTAAAATCTGATTGGGTCTCTTTTTGCTGCAATAGCTCCTGTTTGGCATATTCTTTGAGCCTTTTGTAAAGGGTGCGTAGGCCCTGCGCTGTTCGAGGAGGGCGATCTACTCCAATTGCATTATAGTTAACTGCTATGATATCCCAACATCTATTCTTTTCCACTATAACTGAATGTTTATTAGTGTGTTCTTCGAGAATTTTAACATATGGCTTCACGAGCTTTAGCAAATCAAGCTTCTCGGATAAGGTAAAATTGGAAGATCTAGCCTTTCCTACCATTGTTCTTTTCAAATTAAGTAGGCAGTTTCTGACACCACCAAGCAGCCTTCAGCTCTGCTCAGCTCTTTTCACAAACAGAAAAAGATCAGGCTTAACTAGGCTAGCCTCATTTAGGCCCACGCCTACAGGGGAGGGTTTATTAAAATTCCTCCAGCTTAAGCTGACGCAGGTTCAGGAAATCTGCTTAAGCCAAGCCTGACCTACATAAAGCTTCTCACTGAAGAAGACAGGAAGGCACAAGTAAAACACACTTGTGTATAAAGAGAACAGCTCGAGATAGGATTTAATACACAAAGGTCTAGAGAAAAGCATGAAACCCATCTAAAAATTAGCTAATTTATTGAAAATATCAAATTTCCACACATGTATGCCTAGCTGATGGACTGAAACTGCACTGCAGTACCACTTTAATAAAAACAAAAGAGGAACTGTTTTCTATTTGTTTACCAAACCAGTATGCAGGAAAATGAAATATTAAAGATGTAAATGGTAAATGTAGTGATTCCTAACAAAGCCCTTTAATCACTGTTTCTTAGCTGCAGTTCTCTCTTACAAAATCTGCATAATGCTGGTCCTGCTGTCAATCAGGAATTGCATATCCTCTAGCTAGTTAGGTTACACCCTGATTCAGACTCCACAGCAAAGCTAAGCTTCCCCTTCATTTTACAGCTTACAGTAGCTACTGTGTATTTTTTTCAGTTATTTAAGCAGAGTATTTATTAAATGCCAAATCAAAAAGCAGACAAAAAATTGTTTTTAAGTCAATGGACTATTCTAGCTATAATATATGTGAATATGCTTGCCTGCTTTTATTGTGTATAAAAATTACCATTCACAGTGAGAAACAGCATAATCATGCCTTAAAACTGAATACAACCAAATTGCATTTGTCATGAATACAGAATAGGAATTTTTTAAAAAACTGTATCAGGCAATTTGGACTATGAAAGGAAACAGTTCAGCATTCTGCAAGGCCATTTTGTGTATCTAATATATTTTGATTCTTGTCTAAAATATGCAATAAATAACAACAAATAAAATAAGCCTATTTTCTCCTGATACATTTCCCGAATAGAGTAAATGAATTAGAACATATTTAAATAATATACTTAAATAAACAATTACTGAACACGCATCAAAAATAGTCTCAGGCACTGTACAAGGCCTAAGAAAATAAAGGTTAATACAGGGGTGGTTTTTTTTTTTTATAAAACCCCTATTCAGGAAACTATAGTTCTTTTTAAAAAAAAATGCCATAAATTTTCAATTACCTTGCTTTAGATCTTTCAGTGAGAGGAGCAAATTAAATTTATTGAGCCCTTGCTATGAGTAGGGTAATATGCTAGAATTTTAAGTGTGTTATCTGTGATGGAAAAAGGAAGACTGCTGAATGTTCTATAGTACACCAGCTAGGTGTTGTTCTGACTTACCCTACTAGATAATCTTTATAGTTCTAGTCTTTCATTATCTTTGAGCAGTTTTACTGCTCAGTAAATTGTTAATGACTCTTGTCCATAGATAAATTAAAACTGACCTGCCTCCAGCAACCTGATTATAGGTAATCAAATAATTGTAGTTTTTTCTGTGCTTGTAAAAGAGAACAAGGAAAGAATATGGTATATATTGCCATTATTTGGGAGGTTCCTTTTGCTTTTGAAGTTTTTTCTTCTTTGCACCTGATATCATTTAGATAACACCGTATTTGGGGAAGAAATATAGTTATTGTGTTAAGAAGTAAAATGTCAATTAAAAACTGTTCAAGGGCCGGGCATGGTGGTGCATGCCTGTAGGTGGCAGCCTAGGAAGCCAGGGCCAGAGAGAGTGGTTCGAGTCCCACCAGGGGCACATAGTGAGACCTAGTCCCAAAAAAACAGCTGGGCATGGTGGTACGTGCCTGTAATCCCAGCTACCTGGGAAGCTGGGGCTGGGGATTGCTTGAGTCTGTGGTACCCCAGGCAACGTGAGCCTGCGGTTCCACGGGCAAAAACAGACCTAGTCTCCAAAAGAAAAATAAATAAATAAATAATAAAAACTGTTCAATCTGATAAGGAAATGTCTACTGAAAATTATTTTCAAGCCAGGAGTGGTGGTCCACACTAGTAATCCCAGCAACTTGGGAGGTGAAGGCTAGGAATCACTCGAGTCCACAGGTTCGAGACTACCCCCAGGCAACATAGCAAGACCTAGACTCAAAAAAATAGTCTGGCATGGTGGCAGGCACCTGTAATTCCAGTTACCTGGGAAGCTGAGGCTAGGGATTGATAGGAAGTGCCTACCTCCCCCCCTCACTGTATCATTGTCTCCTGTTTAAGTTTGCAAATTTTAAAGAAGATATACTAACATGTGAGAATGGCCTTGAATAGAATTTCCTTTCAGAAAGATACAAGGGGAAGGAAGAAGTAAAACAGGTTTTTTCTTTGTAATGTGATAACTCAGGAGCTGTTCTGGAAGGCAGGAAGACAGAAATAAGGATATATAAAGAGGGTTGGAACAAAGAAAGTGATTCTATTTCGGATTCTGATGCTGATTTCTGCCATTTGTGGGATGAAGATGTGAGCCATGTGAGCTTGGCTGGCCCAGGCTAGGAGTGTGTCTGTTAAGGAAGTTAAGGAGTTTGAAGATTTGAACTCCGTGTAGGAGTTTGTTTTGCTGAGTTTGACTTGTGTCTGGGAAAGGCTGTGCGAAAGTCAGGCTTGAAAAGAAAGTGAACTTTGGTGGTTCCAGTACTATGGAGCTTTTTTCTACTGCTTGGAGGAGAACAAGGAGAAGATGTCATGAAAGAGTTGGAGCACCCCAAAGGAAGCTGTCTTCGAAAACGTGGCTATGAACACTGACTGATGTTGGTGAGATGATCAAGACTGAGAGACTGGGGATTTTTAGACAATCTGGGTAAAGGACTTTGGACAATATTGAGAAAGGTTTTGGACAATGTTAAAGTAGTTGGAGTTTTACTTACATGTTTCTTTTTGCAGTGATTAGAAAATCACTTTGTTTAGTAATAAATTAGTCTGCACTCAGAGTCTTGCTTTGGCTTGGGATTTCGGTGAGAAGGATGGGGATGGTGGAAAGAACCCACATAAGTCTAGAAGAGGGTAAATTGAGGCAAACTAGTTTAAACTGTGTTTTTTAAGTTTTTCTTTTTTAAGTCTGAGGGAGAGAGAGCTGAGAGAAGCTGGTAGCTGATTTTTGCATACCAATAGTAGGTGAACAGTGAAAATGCTAACTAACTGCTTGGAGCCTGCTTCCTAGGGAAAAGCAGGCAGAGGGGTTTTAAGTTCAAGTCAAATTTTTTTTTTGCCTGGTTTCAGGATCATTTGAGTCCTTGGGTTTGGGACTACCCCAGGCAACATAGTGAGACCTAGTCTCAAAAATAAATAAATAAACAAACTTATTTTCATCCATAAGACACAAAATTCTTAAAGGTTGGAAATGTCAAGAATGCATAGGTGCAGGGGAGCACACTCCTGTATGGTTGATGTAAAACAGGATGATCACCAGGGAAAGGGGTGGTTCCAGGTTCCCTGTCACACCCTACAGAAAGGTGAAGCTGAGCAGGAAGGAGAAACTAGAGAAGATAGATCAAGGTGGGAAGGCGATCAAGAAGGCCTAGTGGAGACCCATGGGGCAGAGGGGCATGCAAGAAGCTGCACTTGCTTTTTTGGCCTTGGACTTTTATCAGGGACTTGAGGAACATGAAAGGAGACATTTAAAAGAGACAGAGACATGGTTGAGAGACCCATGGGGGAGACTGAATATGGACGCTTTTACCTTGACTTGGTTTTGATTTTGTTCCTTCCCTTTCAGATTTGCCTGGCCCCTTCTGCCCTTGTTCTATCAGAAGGTGCCTTAGACGTGCAGCAAGTTTTTGATCCAACCCTGTTTGGCTGGGTCTTTTCACATGAGGGAATGGGTAACTTTGGGTGCTTGATTTGGAAACTTCTTTCTCTTCCTCTATCACCCACTTATTGTATTAAAGTCCCTTTTCATTGAAGGTATTTGGTACTCGAGTGTGTTTTGTCTTTAGGCAGCAGCAGATGGTAGAACCGATTCAGGGCGGGCAGGTTTGGGGGTCCAAGGATTATCTATTCCTTCTGACTTGTTACAGATGGGAGTCTAATATGGCATTTTGGATGGTAATCTCGGAGCATCTACTAATAATTTACATGTATAACACTGAAATTGCAGTAATTTTACTTGTCAGAATTCATTTTAGAAAAGTACTCAAATAGTTCCAAACATATAGTAAGCAAAAGACCAAGTAAAACAAACAGATTAAAAAAAAAACTTATTTTCAGTTAAATACAACTTTATTGTTTTGGTGGGATTACTTTTACTCAACCTTTTCAGTGTATATGGATACTATTGCTCCTAATATTACTGACAAAACTTCATCTTTGAACAAGCTTTAGTTTGGCTCCTCTAGTTGAAAACTCTCTTCTCAACTAGACTTTGGCTGTTGAGGACTGTCAAGTTCATTTTGACAAGAATCCTGCTAAACCAGTTTATCAAGAATCCCCTGTCCCAATTCTTCCAGCTATAAAACATTCGACATGCCCCAGGCATTCCTTACAATCCCCCAAAACAAGCAATTGTAAAACAAGCTAATCAAACCCTTAAAAAACAGCTGTTTAAACAAAAAAAGGGAAATGGACCAACCGAATGAAAACCCTCATGTTACTCTCTCTAAAATACTGTTAGCCATTAACATTTTTTCAGACAGAGGTCCACAAGGACAAGCCCCCACAGAAGCTCATTTTTCAAAAAACTCACTTAAAAGGGAACAAAAGAACAAACCAGCTCCTATAGTGATGTGGAAGGACCCACTGACCAAACAATGGTCTGGTCCAGTTCAGATCCTAAGGCAGGACAGATGTTCTGTTTGTATTGTTACAGATAATGGAGAACAATGGATCCCCCTCCAATGAGTCAAGCTTTGCCAACGTCCAAAAGCAGATAAAACGGCAAAAGCAGATAAAATGGTTATGGGGAGAAATCAGGGAATAAACCAAAAGTGTTACTAGTATGTCTGATTGCTACACTCACCCTAAATTCAGCTGCAACAACTCCTGTAAGAAGGCCCACTACACACTGGGTGATTGTGCCTAAACCAGGAGGGCTTCAGATTAGAACCTAGAGAACAAAAGCCTCAGGCATACACTAACAACTCTCAAATTCTGGGACTGCCAGACATTCCCCTTAATTGGGATATAATAGCATAAATTTAAATGTCACGTTCAACATTACTAAAAAAGATTTACCTGTATGCTTTATTCATCCAAACTTCTATAAATCTTACAAAAATAAATTCAGGGAATGCATCCCATTGGTAAAAACCTGTTAAATGGGAATTAGAAAAAAAATTAGGTCAAGAGCCTGGCTGATAAAGAGTTTAAGACCTGCAAGTAGCTCAGGCCCAATACCTGGGTCAAATACTTGCTGCAAATCTGAAAAGCAACCATGGCCATGGCAAAAGTGTCTCCCTCGGTTGACATATCTCACCACCTCACCACCTACAACCTTACTGTCTCAAAAAGATCAAAATATCCTATTCCTCAAAAGTCAACCTTTGCCCTTTTTAGCAAACTAAGCATTTCAAATTATTGCAAAATTAGAAAATCTTGCTTAAAAAAAATCTAGTATTGGTCCCATCTGCCATACGATTTAAAAATCACTTCTAGCAAAAATCACTTCTAGCATCTCACACAATCACTGCAAAGTTTAAAGCTGTTGTTTATTTGTAAACAATGCCACCGCAAAACTTAAAAGCAACTCTAATATCCTTTTCAAAAGACAGTGAACTAACCTCAGTGTGCCAACAGTAACTTGTATACAGCCACACTATGTGTGGTGGGTCTATAATGCTTCTTTTAACATGTTTAATGTCCATGAAACAAGTACATAACCTCATGTCACCTTTTCCTGCTTTGTCCCCCTAAATTAACAAACAAACAAACAAACAAACATTAACCCAAGCCTAGTAGTAAACACTGTAGCCCACTGGCCAGAGCACTGTAAGCAATTCCTCTTTACAACCATAGTGTCGCTAGTGTCTGTGCTCATGACCCCAGCATCAGTCGCGGTAACAACCATCTCATACCACTCTCAAGTTTTAACAGCCAAACATGTTAACAACATACAGCATAATGTTTCAACAATAATCCATAAACTGGCCCCAAAAAAATGCTATTTGCAAAATAAACTAAATGCATTACAAAAAAAATTAAACTCTATGTACATAAAGCTGTTAAAACATTTGCTTTTTGTATACTGTCACTATAATTTGTTTGTTACCCCTCATACAAATCAAAATCTCAATTATTCAAAGCACTATATTGCCTTTGCTCAAAACCATAATCTATTTGCTAATATACAAAAAGTTGTATCTCATTTAAATAACTTTAAAGCTACACCTCCCCTAAACCCACTTAACCTATCCTAGTTTAACCCTTTAAATTGGGGAGCTCACTTAGCATATAAACTACTACTTGTTGCTGTAATATTAATCATAATTATTTTCTTGCTAAGGCTGCTTTGCACTTATCACAGTCAACCTGTCAAAATTTCCTGGCTTATGTCTAACAAAAAAGGACATGCTGGGTGCCATAAATATTCCAGAAAAATCACTGCTGCAGGAGGAGGAAAACCACTCCCGCCTTAATTGCCTCCAAGCAAACTGGAGACAGAATTATTGCACTGACACTCTGATTGTAATGGTGCCCCTGGCTTCTCAAAAATGTTGTCAGAGGGAGAGCTCCCTAAATCAGAGATAGTGACCACCTGCCTATACTCCCCATTCCTCAATTACTTTTTTTTTTTTTTTTTTTTTTGAGACTAGGTCTCACTATTTTTGCCCAAGGAACTGCAGGCTCATGTTGCCCGGGGTACCACAGACTCAAGCAATCCCCAGCTTCAGCTTCCCAGGTAGCTGGGATTACAGGCCCACGCCACCACACCCAACTATTTTTTTGGAACTAGGTCTCGCTACAGGCCCCAGGCAGGACTCGAACAGCGATCCCTAGACCCCAGCTTCATAGGCTGAAGCTTATAAGCATGAGCCACCGTGCTGGCCCCCTCAATTACTCTTAAGCTTTAGAATGTTAATTGCCTCTCACCATTTGTCTTCTTTAAAATTCACTGACCCTCAGATAGCAGAGTTGCACAGAGGAAGCATGCTGGGCCCATAAAATTCACTGACCCTGCCCTGTGTCTCTATAAATACTCCTTTCTTTTGTTAGGAAAACTGCCTTTTGGTTCTTTACTTCCAAATGGGCCCTCAGTGTCCCGCTGCCAACAATCCCCCTACCTTGATACCTAGTCAAGTGCCTCTCATCTACTGATTCCTTCACCCTGCCAGCTGGTCATAATTCCCTGTTGTATAGAGAATGTAATCTCACTCAGCTATTCTAGTAGTCTTGAGTAATATCTCTTCTTGACTGTTTAACTTGCCCTGCATGATTTTTCTAACATTATACTTAACTGCATCTTAACAATTTTAACAAATCAATTCAGTTTGAACGATTTTTGTTCTATACACTGATTTGACATTGTAAGATTTATTACTCTTACATTAAAAACACATGACAGTCTACATAACTGTAACTGATTATTAATACAATTTACTACTAGTTTTTTTTTTTTTTTTTTTAGAGACTAGGTCTCACTATGTTGGCCAGGGTTGTCTTGAATCCGCGGACTCAAGTGATCCCTAGCCTCAGTCTCCCAGGTAGCTGGGAGACAGGCGGGTGTCACCACGCCCAGCTTGATATACTACTTATTTTAATTAGGATCAATTTTTCTACCTGAAAAATGTGCAAGACCTTAATATTAAAAAAGTATACTAGTGTTACAGATCAAACAGAGATATATAAGCTAGTATTCTTACTGGAACAATAACAAAAAAATAAAACTGGAGTAAGGCATATCAAAATTTTCATGATGAAACTAAAATGTAATATTTTATAGCAGAACAATAGAAATAAGTTTACTGAAAAAAGAAAGCTTCATAATAATAAACTATAGAACATTAAGAGACATTATCAACAAAGAGAAAATTTTGTGAGCACATAGTAGAAAGAGTTAAGAAATACCTCTTTTGTCTACCCAAAGGAGACCTCAATGTGGGTACAAGGGACACCTGTGCTCGGATGTTTATTGCAGCACTATTTATAATTGCAAGAACATGGAAACAACCCAAATGCCCCAGAACAGATGAGTGGATGAAAAAGATGTGGTATATATACATAATGGAGTATTACTCATCAATTAAAAATGACAAATTTGATGAATTTATAGACACCTGGATGTACCTAGAAGAAATCATTCTAGCAAACGAGCCAGATAGAAAGGGACAGAAACCAAATGGTTTCACTAATATGTGGTCAACCAAATGAAACCACACAAGGGGAGAGAGGGGACCAGCTGGAGCGGGTGGGGAGGGGAGGTGATGGTGTTGGGTGACCCCCAGGGACTGAAATGATGCTAAAAAAAATAATAATAAAGCAGATATTGGTTTAAAAAAAAAAAAAAGAAATACCTCTTTTGGTCAAAGTCACCACACATAGGTAACCTTGTACAAAGGCTTCCTGACTATAAATAAAATCTAAATAAGTTAATAAGCACATATAACAGCCACCTCTTTGAGAGTTTCTTTAGAAATGTTCGTTTTGCTGTTTTTCTATGCTTGTCACAAGGAAATAGACACTTGGCCTTTGTGTACCTCATCTACTCTGAGCAACATAGCAAGACCTGGTCTCGAAAAAGCAGTCAGGCATGGTGGCTGGCACCTGTAATCCCAGCTACCTGGGAGGCTGAGGTTGGGGATCGCTTGAGTCCACGGGATCAGGACTAACCCAGGCAACATAGCTAGACCTAGTCTAAAAAAATTTTTTTTTTACATTTTTTTAAAGACTAAAATAAGTTCTGTAATATAAGATATACTCCCCTCTTAATACTTAGATAAAAATTTATCACAGATTTGCAAACTTAAAAAGGTCATCAATTCATTGCCATATATAAATATAGATACACACACACATATATGCATACACACATAAATTCATGAACTCGTGGTATGATGAAATGTTCTGAAACTAGATAGAATGCGCCTGTCTTTGTATGTCACAGTTTAATGAAAGAAAATAAAAATAAAGCAAAATACAAGATAGTATAGAAAAATTAAGTCTCATCTAAAAGTTCACCAAAATGAGAGAGTAAGAAAAAAATGAAAGTATTTCTTTTTCTAGAAAAAGCTCTATTGGGTGCAAGGTTTTAGGGGTGAACCCTTTCTTAAGTCTGTAGCTTGTACTAGTTGCCAGCAATCCTTGGTGCTCTGTAGCCTGCAGCGATGTTGCTTCAATTTCTGTTTAAACAGTCACATGGCCTTTACAGTACTCTGTATTTTTACTCTCCACATAACCACACCAGCCACAGTATTTAAAGTACACCCTAGTCCAGTATGCACACATCTTTGATTATATCTACAAAGATTTTATTTCCAAATAAGGTCACATTCACAGGTACCAGGGCTTAGGAATTAAACATATGTCTTAGGGGATAAAATGCAATCCATTACACTTCCCATCTCATAGGCATCTGTTTTCACAAACCCAAACAAAGAAAAGGGTATATAGTCATATAACTTAGACAAAAAAAAAAAGAAAAAGACAAAAATAAGCCCTTCTACCACAACCCTCAAAAGGAACATTAAATCATGGGGTAGTCATTATTCATAGACTTACACCTTCATTTTCAGACAAGGGCTATCATCAATCTACAAGCATGTAGGCTTACGAAAAAACTCAAGGTACAGCAAAATTCAAAATGAACTTGTACAAAGTGAACTAAAACTTGTAACAGCTAAGTCAAAGTGAAAATGTACTTATGTGAATTCTTCCATTTTAGAAAGAAACCAAACAAACTAGCTTAGAGAATAGCATTATTGATAAACTTAGTATTAAACATTATGAATTACTATCCTTTTTTGGTATGGTAATAATGTTGTGGGTGACAGAGGAAATAGCACTTATTTTAAGAAATGCATGCCAAAGTACTAAGAGGTGAAGCGGCATAATTCCTGCAGTGTATTTTCAGAAAAGGCATTTGCCCACACCAGTATATATGCATGCATGCATGCACGCACACACAGAAGCATATAATAAAGAGACAAGATGTTAACAACTGTTCAATTTATGTTAATAATTGAATTATTCTTGGGGCCGGGCACGGTGGCTCATGCCTGTAAGCTTCAGCCTATGAAGCAGCCAGGGCTTGGGGATCGCGATTCGAGTCCCGCCTGGGGCCCGTAGCGAGACCTAGTTCCAAAAAAAAAACAGCTGGGTGTGGTGGCACGCACCTGTAATCCCAGCTACCTGGGAAGCTGAGGCTGGGGATTGCTTGAGTCTGTGGTACCCCGGGCAATGAGAGCCTGCAGTTCCACCGGCAAAAATAGTGAGACCTAGTCTCAAAAAAAAAAAAAAAAAAAAAATTGAATTATTCTTAAAGCTTTCTATATGTAGGATTTTCTCAAAATAAAATGGTGATTGAGGAAAATGAACATATATTTACTGGGATATATACGCTTATACCTCATTTTAAAGTATTTTAGACCTAGGATTTCAAAATATCAAAAGGTGAGAGTGTACTAAACAGCTCTTTTATCTCCATACTTTTCTACACAAAACAATCCCCTGCAACAATTCACCACTGAAAAGTAAAATGTTTCTCACAAAGCTCTTTTCCCCATTTAACCTCTCTCTCAGAATAAGAGGCAGGAGGATATCAGGAGGTTGGCACAGGTTACCCAATCCAGAGACGGGATTAAGAGATTACTGATTAAGTAAATTGACTCCTTCAATTTAACTCATAAATTCCTCTCATATTCAGTAAAAAGAGTGAGAAAATATGGCTGAAAATTAAGTCACAAACTAGTAACACATACTGTCTTACATTATATAGTTCAAATATTCTTTGAAGAGATCAGTTACACTAATAAAAAGACATAACAGTAAACCACAGGCTTGACAGTAGAGAAGTCTGAGAAAACAGAATTTTGCTAATAAAGAGAAAAGATGGAAAGGAAAGGGGGGGGAGGGAGGGAGGGAGAAAACAGGTAAAAAGGAATAGACCAATGAGAAAGGGGAGCAGCTAAATTTCAAGGCCCAGAGCTGTCCCTAGGGACAGCTAAATTATACAGGATCAAGTTTTTCCTCAACTTTGTCCTGCTACTAGTTACTGCATTTTATATTTTTTCATTTTTCTTTCTTTTATATATATTTTAGGAGTTAACATTGTGTCTATACTGTGAACAATGTAGGATACTCCCCATCCCCATTACCCGCTTCTTATCAGGCAGGAGAGCAAAGTCCTCTACATCAGTTCAGAGCAGACCGTCTATGAAGTAGTTAAAGAAGAATTTGATGCCTACAGGTGAACCAACACCTCACCCATCACCATAAGCCAGGGAGTCAGCTAAAGATTCAAGACTAGGAAGGAACCTAGTCTTTTTGTCTCCACAATGAGCTCTTCAGAAGTCAGGAAAATAATTTAAACACTAGCTTTTGCCGTCTTCTACACATAGATAGCATGGACATTTCTAAAGGTCAAGATAACTTAGGAAATCAAAAGACTTAAATCTATAAATAAAAATCAGAAGTCCCTTGTCAAGAATAATTGCATTTTTATGATCAATGACTCATCATTCTTTTTCTTCTATACATGGTATATAAACCGAACTCAAACTTGTTATTGTTGGAACAGGTTTCAGAGCAAAATCTGTCAGACTGTTTTCCAGGTTTGAATCCTCACTTTTGACTACCTAAAAAAATTCTTCATCCAACATCATTGAGAATTATTTCAGTTAACATGATTTTTAATCAAATATTTAAACATATATATGTTGGTAGCTGTGGAAAAAACCATATTTGACTAATAAAGCTACAATGAACAATTTAGACATATACCTATTATAAAAGTCAAAATTTGAACTATGCCATTAAAACCCAATTATAAAAGATGAATGACAACCAAAAAATCTGCAGCAATATTTCATCAATGATTTTCAACGTCAATTTAAAGTTTAAAGAATACCAGAAATACAACTGGTAAAGTATAAACATGAGCAATAAAAAAGTCTTACCTGTAGCAGATGGGTCTACTATTGCCACTGAAGATGCTTCAAAACAGTGTTTTCTACTGTAATTATCCTGAAGATTAATTTCCCTACCATTCCCTTTACCAGGATCATTTTGTGACTGGAGAAAAGCATTATTCTTATTTGAAGCAACCTAAAAGAATAAAATTATATACTTTATGCAGAAATCTAATTTCTATATTTGCACATGATAAACTTGTAATTTAAAATATAAGCCACCAGTTTCTCCATACCTGTTTCCCCCCCTGAAATTTGATTGTCAGTCATTGACCATATCACTTTGGGGACACAGTTTCACACCTCCATATGTGCATGTGCTTTCTCTATATCTAAATATGCTGGATAAGGGGGTGCACAAAGCGGGTATGCGGGAGAGCGTGCACTATTAGAGCACTATAGGAGCAGGCTGAAGAGCGTTAAGTACTGAATTGAGCCTGAAGCTCCCAATACAGAACTGCTAGAGTCTGGTAGTATCACCTATATCTCCTCAGCCAGAGCTGGGATATTCAAAACACCTGTCACCCCCATTTTCCAGGGCTAACACAGAAACAACAAATGTATACTTTTATTAACCTGAGTTTAAATTCCTGTTAATAGGAGCAAGTACACCAGAATAAGACTCTATACAGGAAGAGAAAAAGAACAACATCTAGTTTGTGACCCTTTATCAACTACACTCAACACTGCATCTAGTGCTCAAACATGACCTAGAAGTGGAAGCTGACACAAGACTACATGTTCTAAGCTTTAGGACAGCTTAGATAGAAAAACTGTCCTAAAGGAGGTCCCCATCATATAACCCCAGAAGCTTGAATAATCCCTTAAGGTCACAAGAGGTGAGCCTTCAGTGTCCAACTGACCAGGTTCCATTCTACCTATGACCCTTTGCCACTCCTGATCAACATAATAGGTGCAAAGGTAACAGTCAAAAAGTTTGTCTTATTACAACCAATAAATTTAAAAACAGAGACAAAAGAATATGTTAGAAACACTGCAGCAAAAACTCCTGAGGAGTCTCAATCTTGCAAAACTACAGACTACACTGAAAGTGGAGTTGAAGATAACAATTACAAAAATGCTCACTGAAATTCAATGAGCTCAAAATGCCAAAAAAAAAAAAAAAAAAAGTGGATAATATAAAACAGGAACAGAATAGAGACTGAAAAAATATAATAGTTACAATTACAAGTAACAAATTTAAAAAATATTAAATCAAATTTTAAAATATGAGAACTCCCTTTTGACTGGCGCAAGCCCTAGGAGAAGAGCTCCAGTACACCTGTGCTGGGTCCTAGGCCCCTAGCAGGGGGTGAAGCGCAAGGATGAGTCCTATGTAACCAGGACCTCAAGGTCTCAGGGACTCTGGGTCCAGGGATCTCAGGCTGAAGAAGCTGGTCTCTGTCTCCACGTGGACAGGGGGTAGGGTTGCACCTTTGCTGGAGCGTGGGCTGGGATGGTCCCTTTTCTGGTTCACTCCAGCCTCAATCAGACCTGCACTAGGAATGAAAAACCCAGTCTCTCCAGCTGCAGATATAATACAGAGGAAAAGAAGTAATAACAGCCCTGGATACACACACCACTTGGGTGGGACAAGCAGCCTGTTGGGGACCAGTGAGACAGGAAGGTGAAACCAGCGACTGAGGTGACCTGTCACAGATTTCTACCAGAATCATCTCTAGCGCTGTGATATCAAACTCCAAGCCCACAGTAACGTATAATGTGAATGAGTCTCCCTCCTTTACCAACCAATGGAGGAAGAAAGCCACAATGTGGCTGTGGCCCATGGCAGAACTGCTTGTTAGCAGTTCTGAGAGGAGAGAGAAGAGGAGCTGGACCAACCACCTGGGGAAGTCTGCACCAGCAGTGAACACCTCGACAGCCAGCAGCTGGGAGTTGGATTCCCAAACCCATATATAAGAACTATATGGCACAGAACCAGCAACAGGCGACAGACACTGGAAAGGACCCTGGAGAAGCACACCAATAGCTGGGTGTTCATCCTATATGCTGCAGCTACCCCTGGAGATCTGAGCAGCCTCATCTATTGGTGTTCAGGAGTGCAAGTACACACCCAGGAAAAAAAGAAATGTTCCAGAAAAAGATAAGACCAGTAGGCCAAACACGAACCAACAGCTTGCAGCAAGTGGAGTTGGAGTAACCAGAGGGAGGAAGGGAAAAGGGGGTGGGGGAATAAGGGGTACAACACAACCATACAAACATGACCAATATTGTATGATAATTTTAAAGTTAAAAAAAAATTTTTTTTTTTTTGAGATTAGGTCTCGCTATTTTTGCCCGTGGAACCACAGGCTCACGTTGACCAGGGTACCACAGCAATCCCCAAACTCAGCTTCCCAGGTAGCTGGGATTACAGGAGCATGCCACCACTTCCAGCTATTTTTGGGGGGGAACTAGGTCTCGTGACATGCCCCCGACGGGACTCAGACCACAATCCCTGGTCCCGCCCGCGGCTTCCTAGGCTGCTACTTACAGACATGCGGAACATGCCCGGCCTAAAGTTAAAAACATTTTTAAGGCCGGGCATGGTAACTCATGCCTGTAAGCAGCAGCCTAGGAAGCTGCAGGTGAAACCGGGAATTGTGGTCCAAGTCCCGCTCGGGGCAACATAGCGAGACCTAGTCCCAAAAAACAGTTGGGCGTGGTGTCGCATGCCTGTAATCCCAGCTACTTGGGAAGCTGAGGCTAGGGATTGTTTTAGTCTGTGGTACCCTGTTCAACATGAACCTGCGGTTCCACAGGCAAAAATAGCGAGACCTAGTCTAAAAAATAAATAAATAAATAAGAAATAAATATGAATGAGGATGTAACCGCATACAAATACAACCAGTGGAGCATACTAATATTGGTGACACATAAATAGAACACTGAGAAAAAAATAATTTTAAAAAATAAAAATAGCATAAGTGCCCTTTGGAATAACTTAAAGAGAAATAGCACTCCTATCACAGTAGTCCCAAAAAAAGTAAAAGAGGGAGGCAGAAAAAATTTATTTAAAGAAATAATTGCCAGGTATCATCCTAGTATGGGAGACAGACTGAATGTTACAGTCCAAGAGATTCAAACAATTCCAACCAAAACACCAGATACTCACACACCAAGATAAATTATAATAAGTCTGTTGCACACCAATGAAAATGACAAAAATACTAAAACATTACAAGTGGATAACTATAAGTGAATACCAATTAGTGCCACGAGACTGAATGGCAGGAGACAAAATACTCAATGAGAAAAGATTTCTAGTCTACAATATTTTATCCTGCAACTTTATCAATCAAGACAGAAAAAAATTAATTAAGAAAAAAAGAACACTAATTAGAATAATTTATTTACAAGAATCCTTATCTCTTCCTTCACAGAATTATTTTTACCATTATAAGAAATTTATTTTATAGACCAAGTTTATTTTAGAAAATTTAGTTACTAAAGTTCTGAGATACCAAAATTTCTATAGACAGTAAGAACTGTTATCTCCTTAAATGAGTTAAAAAACAAATACACATATGCTTCTTTCCCTCCCTCCCCACCTTTTTTTTTTACCTCAAATAATTTTATATCTGTACTCTGCTTCATAATTTCTTCATTCAGACTTGGATTACTTCTTCCCGGTGGTATAAACTTTGGTTTTTTAAAGGAATTCCCCTGCAACTGACTTGGTGCTGCAGACCGTCTCATATTCAGCAGTACTGACCTGAAAGATACCCAAACAAAATTGTTTGGAGATTGATTACTCTACCTTCAAACATAAAAAATGGCTCATCACACCTGACTCAAACTAGTTTTCCAATTTAGTCACATTCTCTTTTCCTCTAGGTCTTTGGATAAGCTTCTCCATATATATATATATATATATATATATATATATATATAT
>PVHY01015417.1:0-36057 GCA_004024945.1 Uropsilus gracilis
TGTCTGTCTGTCTGTCTGTCTGTCTGTCTCTCACATCTGAATGTCTCTCCTTGTATTTGTCTTCAGAACCGGGATCATTTGTAAGCTCTGGATTTGGCTGACTTCACCTTTGCAGTGGAGTCTGACTTTTTCTCCTCATATTTTCTGGAAATGAATATTTCAAAGGAAAATATTTAAAGATCAATAGGTGCATTCATTGCTGTTTGTCATCATTGTTTTTAGGAATGGTCAGTGAAATACATATTTCAGAAAGAAAAATCATGAAGTCACACTGGTTTCTATTTCAAACTTAATATTATAGCTGTATAGTGAGCTTTGATTTATGTTAAACATTTGTTCTTAATTTATTGTATTTTTCTTTTGTATAACATAGGTCCAATGTCACTACTAGTAATATTATTAGTGTTAATAATATTACTGACTTTGGAACTACTGATGAAGGAGATTTTGTTATTTCTAGTTGTTTTTATTTTGTATAAGTTGTGTTTTTATTTTGTTTTTATTTTGTATATATCCCATCAGGGATAAAGGGTCAAATTGTAACTTCTGGAGTACTTGAAAGACTTTTACACTCCATCTTGCTGACTTCTGACACAAAGTGTCAGCTGACCCAGAGGGAAGAAAGCCCTTTCTCGGTGGTGTGGGGAAAGGTGGAAATCCACGCACAGGTTTCTGGAAGAGGAAGAATGTTGCCTTAAGGGGATGATGGCTGTGGCACCTCTCGAGGGGACGCTGTGCGCACCATTTCCTGGAACCGTGGTGCTTGTCCTAGTTCAGGATCCACGGTGGCTTTAAAATATGTACAAATTATTTAGCATTTCTCCCTCCAAAAGGGGAAACTTGATTCCCCTTCCTGTGAGTGTGGACCAAAGTTTCAGTGACTTCTAAAACACAGGGCATGGCAGAAACGCCAGTGTGTGACTTCCGAGACTCAGGGTAATCTCTGTTGCTGTTCTTCTCTGTCTGTGTCTCTCTCTTTGTCTCTGTCTCCTTCTCTCTGTCTCTTGTCTCTCCCTCTTGTCTGTCTCTCTCTCTGTCTCTCACTCTGGAGAGGCCAGGTGCCATGCCATGTGGACGCACACATAGCTCTGTGGCGAGGGTCCCGTGGCAGAGAACTTAGGACCCCTGCCCACAGCTTTGTGAGCGAGCCATCTTTGAGACAGATCCTCAGACCTTTGTGAGGCTTTCCGATAGTTGTATCTCTGGCCAACCTCTGGGCTAGAACCTCATCAAACACCCAGAAACACCCTGTGTCACTCCCAGATTCCTGACCCATAGCAACTACGAGATCATAAACCATGATACCATGGGGTAACGTGTTCATTAGTAACGGAACAAACACAGAGCCTAAATACAGATCTAGAATCAGGATAAACTCAGCCTTAGTCACTTGTTTGCCACCTTCTGGTGAGAAGAGAGCTTCTTAATGCCACGGGATACGTCAATAGAAAATGGGCTTCGGAATTCCTGGAGGCGGCCACGGGCATGACGTACACATCCGCTCGTACAGCCTGGTTGAGTTAGTGATGGTCCATGTGTATCCTGGACCTCTTAGCTGCTTAACTGCTGAGAAGGATGCAGAGATTCAGTCTGTACCGATACGGGACAGCCTCAACAATGGCTAAAGTCAGATTCTGGGGGTGGTAAAAAGAAAGTAAGATACAAAGGCCTGTATAGAGTATGTTACAGCTTGTGTTAAGAAAATATGTGTGTACACATGCACACACACACATGCACACACTTATGTGTATATGCACATGTCCCTATTGAACTAGACTAGTATAAGTTTTTATTTATTTATTTATTTTTTGAGACCAAGTTTCGCTATGTTGCCTGGGGTGGTCCCAAAGCCTGTGGACTCAAGCGATCCCCAGCCTCAGCCTCCTAGGTTGCTGGGATTCCAGGGATTCCAGGTAGCTGGGATTCTCTTCCAGCCACCACGCCTGGCTACTTTTTGAGACTAGGTCTCACTCTGTTGCCTGGGGTAGTCTCGAACCCGTGGATTCAAGTGATTCCTAGCCTCAGCTTCCCGAGGCTGGGATTAAAGACATGCACCGCTGTGCCCAACCTTGACGATGATAAATTTTCCAAGGCTGACCTGGGAAAAGGTCATTGGGTGACTGGAGGCCAGGGATAGATGAGGGAGACGAATTTTGAACCCCAAGTATTAAATTCCTATTAAAAAACAATTCATTTAAAAAACAGCCCCACCCTCAGAAAGCAAACGTCTGGGGGAGACGTAGCTAAGAAGTGAACATCCTGTGGAGGACGTTGAGCGCTGTGGTGAGATGGATGCTAGAACCTCAGAAGAGAGGGAAGAGGGAGAAGCGGCATTTATCTACAGGGCAGCAGCGATAGGGAGCCAGGGGTGGCTGCGCGGGGGAGGCTGCACGAGAAACAGTAGCACCTTAAGCTTTGCGGGTCTTAGCTACTCTGATGAGAGCAGCAGCCGCCCTCACAGGTGGGAAGCACGGCTGTCTCTGCCTGTTAGAACTACTGGGCCACTTCAGGACCCAGCTCCGGCCGAGCCGTGAGGGCAGTTAGGCCAGCAAGCGCACAGCCTCAGCCTCCCTCCCTTCAGTCCTTGCTCCTTCTTGTCTTTGCTGCTGCTGTTGCTGCGAGCAGGCCTAGTGCAACAGAGAGTCACCTGTGGCGGTTGTGTGATTCTGTCTTCCTGGGCAGGGGTGTCTGGGCGAACCTGGATGCTGTGCTGTTGGTAGCGACAGCTAATGGCCCTTCTAGCACGTTTGCAACAACAGACCTTCCGCCCGGTGCCCTGGGGCGCCTCTCCCCCTCCAGGTGGCCGAGCTGCTCCTCCTGCATGGGGCCGACCCCTTGCTGAGGGGCGAGAACGGGAAGTGTGCTCTGGATGAGGCCAGAGATCCGCGGATGAAGGACCTCCTGGAGAGACATGTTCCTAGGCGACACGAACATCTTCTCTCAGGTAAGACTAAGCCGCCCTGTTGGCGGTGCCTTGTTTCGGTGGAGGTTAGGAGTCGCGTGTGGAATGAAGAAGAAAATGAGATGAAAGAGATGGACAGCTATCCATGAGGCCAGCCCGCAGCACGGGGATCCCAGGAAGCATGTCCAGGTCCAACTTGAATGAAGCTGTGAAGCCCCTTCTATACCCCAGCAAGGAGATGTCACACTGATGTCATGAGGAAGGAGCAAAGCATACATGACGTGCAGCAGGGAGGATGCAGGGATGCACAATAACAGGAGGATTTACCTGTGGGAGCAACAGTTATTACTAACCGTTCCTGTGTCTCTTGGGACCTTCCCAAGAGGTCAGGAAGCTGGGTGACAGGGGAGAGATGTGCTGTTGCCCACCCTCTAGTGTGCCAGAGGAGGCTGGAGAGTCAGGAGGTGTTCCTCTTGTCTGAAGCTCCGTCTCTCCACCTGCTTCCACGTTCCATGGGTGGAGGTTAGCGTAGTCACTTGTAGGCTTCCTGAAATTGAGCTTCCTCCCAGGTTTTCGGAAAAATCCATCCCATGATGCCCTTCTGCCGTTCTTTCCACAAAGTAAAGCGTGCCGCTGACAGGCAGCAGCAGACCGACTCCCTGTGCAGCCCTGAGGCGCCCGTCCTTTGTCTTTCCTCCATTGTTCACCAACGGCACCTGTGCACGAGGCGCTGGTTCCAGTTTTGTCCTTTGTAGCCCAGCACATTTCTGCTGCTGCTCCCACTCTAGTAGCTGATGGAGGCGCCAAGGAGGCCCTGCGAGACTTTATTAGCTTAGGTGCAGGCTTCTTGGATGTCCTTTTCTCTCCTGGCCATTCTCCAGGTCGGCTTTTTCCCTGTGAATATATTTCACTTTTCCACGCAGACCTGAAACAGGGCGATCACGAAGGGCTTTTTCACCTTCACCTTAACACATACAGGCCTGCTTCTCTCTCCGAAGCAGGCTACAAGCAGTTCCTTTGCATCCCCAGCCTTTTTAACCAAAATATCAAACCTAGACTATCAGTCTGCTTCTCTCTGCTTTCAGTTCCAAAAACTGCAGAAAAGAAAAACTTTAAAACACAGTTTAAACTTTCCACTCGTAGGTTCTTACCACCATCCCCAGCCTTCTCAACCAAAATATCAAACCAATGTAAGACTATCAGTGCAGTGCAGACTAATTTATTTCTAACAAAGTGATTTCTAATTATCCTAACTACAAAAGAAACATGTAAGACTCAGAATACTTTAACATTGTCCAAAACCTTTCTCAGTATTGTCCAAAGTCCTTTCCCAGATTGCCCCAAATATCCTCAGTCTCTCAGTCCTAATCGTCTCACCAATGTCCAGTCAGAGTCCATCTCCAGATGCTTGAAGACATGTTCCTTTGGCTGCTCCCTTGACTTGCTCCTCCTTGTCTTCCACGCTGTCTTCTCCTTGTCACCTTCAGGTAGCAGGAACTCCATGGTGCCGAACTAGCAAAGTTCACTTTCTTCTCAGGCCTAACTTTTGCACGGCCTCTTTCAGACACAAGTCAAACTCAGCAAAACAAACTCCAACACGGAGTTCAAATCTGCAAACTCCTTAACTGCATTCAGCACACATGCTGCCAGCCTGGGTCAGCCAAGGGTTGCAGGCCCTCGGTGGCCACATGGCCAAGCTCACATGGCTCACATCTTTACAAGATGGCTGATTCCCATCTCTCCTCTCTCTCTATCCCCTCTCCATATTGGAATCCCAATCCAATCGAATCGAATCCTTCTCTTTGTTTGCACACCCTTTATATACCCTGATTTCCCACCTTCCAGGAAATCTGTTTCACCTTGACTATTTCACTTCTTTCTTCCCCCTGAAGGGAAATTCCAGCTAAGGTCATTCTCCCATTTTAACATTACCTGTCCTTGAAATCTGCAATCTCAAACAGGAGACAATGGGGGGGGGGCACACCCTATCAGACCTATGAGGAAATGATAACCCAGTTGTGGAGGAATTTTTTTTTTTTTACTTTGCAGATTAAGTTTGCACCCTGTTGTCTGTTTACCTGTGGTAATATAGAAAGTGTTATTTTGGTTGGTCTGTTTTGTTTTTCCTGCTGATGTTTCTTGACACTCTTGCTATTGTATTTGGTTTCCAGCATATTTGGGATTTGCCAGTTATATGACTATTTGCCAGTTGTGACAGAAAAATATTTGCCTGGCTTCACTCCTTTCCTTGTGGGGTTGAGGAGTAAAGAGGCTCCCCACAGGCGTTATTTGACTTTTCCGTTTTTCTCCGTGCAGCTCCGAAGAGTAACCCCGACCCGTCCGATGGAGAGGATTCACACCAGCACAAGGTACAGCTTCTTCTATAATAAGCCCTTTTATGGAATAAGCCCCTGATTGCTTTTTTGTAGATCACTGGAAGGGAACGAGACTCTGTCCATCGTGAACAGTAAGACCACCTTCTCATTCCTGAGCCTTTGGAATAGTTCCATGAGGGCTGCAAGGTTCTGGGCCAGTAGTTTGGGGTCAGCTGGGTAAATGGAGTGTATCCCAGCACTCCAGGGGTTGCTGTCTGCTTCCTCCTCCACGTCACGCAGCCTTGAGGTCTGTCAGCCGCATCAGATTCGCTCCACTCTGAGCACAGTGAGAACGCTGGAGTTTTCAGTCCAGTCTGTCAGGTTCTACGTAGTGGGCACTTGCCCTTGACCTGGGGGTGGGGAGCTACGGGAAGGAGTGCCCCTGCTTTCATCGTGGCAGCCCACAGGGGTTCGTACAGGCCGACGTGGAACTCGCCCTCTTCTTGTTTTTACATCTTTCCTTCTCCTGTGTCACGTGCGGTAGCTTCCGGATGCGGGAAAGGAGTCTTAGTTCCAGCACTGTCTGTGGAACAGCTGGGGGAGGAGAGTGTTTCTGTGCACAAGGGCAAAGGTCTAGTATTTTCAAATTCATAAAAATTAAAGATTTTGATTGGTAAGTTGAATAGTGTGAAAATGCTGGCAAAAAGAAATTAAAATGCAGAGCATAAGGTTTACAGTACTGAATCTGGGTCTTTATATTTGCCTTCTGTTGTACTTTTCTGAAATAACAAAATGTATATATTTATGAAAACTGTAACTGTATCTCTATAATGTACACCCCAGGAAACCCTGTGGTTAGATTCAAATATAACATTGAACAGAATAATATAGCTTGACTTGCCAACCGTTCAGCGGGAATTGACAATAGAACTTTAGCTAAAAATGAAGTCTAATGCTGTATTTTGTTCCTATAGAAACCAAAGCGCAGCTCTAAAACTTGCGCTGAGTATGTTTGTGATGACGAGAACCACAGACAGAAGCCAGAACAAGTTCAGGTTGATAACGGAGGCAACGAGGGTTTATTTATAAGCGCAGAGAAGATACACGAGCATTTTCAGAAAGATCCCGGAAACCCGAGAAGCGGAGAACCCCAGCGTCAGCAGTCACCTCCGCACCCGAAATGCCCGGCGGGACTCAGGGAAGACAGTCTCCATGCAGTCCGAGCCCCCGGCGCGTCCACAGCCATGGGAGAAGGTTGGCAGGAAGGGACTCAGGCAGAGCATGCAGAGCTGGGAGCCGAGGTGGGAGAGGACGCCCTTGTCTCACCCTCCAGCTCGCGGGGAGCCGAGATGGGAGAGGACGCCCTTGTCTCGCCCTCCAGCTCGCCGGCCAGGAGGGCCCAGCCGCAGCAGCCTACATGCCAGGTGCTCTGTGGCCTTCCAGAAGAGTCCTGCAGCCCTTCTGGGTTGGCACCGACGGACCTGGAAAACGGAGCAGGCAGCAGCCTTGAGGCGTGCCTAGGCCCCAGAGGGACACAGGCTCGGAGCCTGGGCTCACTGCGTGGTCAGCAAGGAGAGCCTTTGGGGCCAGGCTCCCCTGACCGTGGGGACGCAGCCGCGGCCTCTCTCTCAGGAGTGTCTCCACTCCCCAGCGGCGAGTCACCGCATGGGGCCACGGACCAGCAGCCTCCCCCCCACAGAGGCCAGCTGTGCCCTGGCCCCTGTGAACCGCATGGAGACAGTCCCGCCTGTTCCAGGCACGAGAGCCCCAGGCAGAGGGAAGAGCCTGGCCCATCTCCTCTGGAGGAAGAGTGGTGCAGCGATGGCAGCAACGGCGGCAACGCTGAGAAGACCGGGAAGGCGGGAGAGCTGGTTGGTTCTGCAGGTCATGGGAGCAGCCGTCATCCCCAGGTACCTCCAGCACAGAGGGAGGAGGCGGGCTCTCCGGAGGTTTTGTTCTGCGAAGACCGCTTTTCGCAGGATGGTGAGATGGCAGCAGCCGGCCTTGCCCCCCTCCGGCAGCTGGCTGCTGTTTGTCCTCCCGACTCAGACGCTACGGTCATCTCTGAGGAACGTGTCACAGATTACGACCAGCCCAACTGTGGGACGCCTTCTGATGGCCCAGCTCACGACTCTGAACGCACTCCCGGCGTGTGCCCAGGGCTGTGGCCAGCACAGGGTGCCCCGGCCGGGCCTCCTTGTAGCGGGCCGCCCAAAGGGGCCCCGGGTCCTGCTCCCCAGGCGCCTGCTCCTTACCCGGGTCAGGCAGAGGACCCTGTCATGGAGAACCAGGCGAGCCGGAGTACGGAGACCGAGGGGAACTGCCCTGACAAAGGCCGGGAGACGGGTTCCTCAGCCGGGTCCTCACCTCCAGCCCTTCCTTCTCAAGTGACAGGGACCGCTCAAGTTAGAGAAGGGGGGCGAGGCCTTCCGGACGGCAGCCCCAGGCTTGGGCTGGATGGCCACACCACTGGTGGCCCCGAGCTCACACTCAGCCTCTCTCCACTTGGGCCCAGAGGCGAGGAGGATGCTTCCTGGCTCCCAGGTAGCGGCAGCGCGGCCCCCCCTGTGCCCGCTTGTGTGTGTTTTCTGTCGGCCGCGTTCCCCTCAGCCTCTGCTTGGGCTCCCGGCTGTGGCCATGGGGCATAGCTGGGGAGATCATTCGTTCGTTGATGGTGGCGTTGCCAAAGCAACCATTGTCATCAAGATAGTTGATGTTGGCAGAGGATACTTCTGTCAGTCTTGTTTCTGTTAGAGGTGGCTCTTTGGGTGGCTCTTTTGGGCTCTTTGGCTCTTTGGTTAGGATGCTTGGTATCTTCAGGGTAGGAGATTGTTCGTTCCGCTGATGTCAACTATTCACTGTGTTCCCAGCAGAATTGTCCCCAGCACGGTGTGTGTGTGTGTGGTGTGTACACATAAAACATACACACGTATGTGTATTTTAAATGGCTTCCCTTCCCTGACCCACACACATACATGTGTATTATAAGTGGCTTCCCTTCCCTGACAGCAGCGGAGCTGGGAAGAGGCCCCGGGAACAGTGGCAGGATGAGACTCTCCCCTTCCCCTGTGATCACTGAGAAGAACCGCAGCGCTGACTGCAAACTGTGTTTTTCAGATGCAGGCTTAACTCCCTGTGCCAGAGAGGGTGACAGCACCCTCGCGAATCACGAGGAGGAAAAGGATGGAAACGCAGGTTCAAAAACCCACGAGCCGCCTCACAGCCACGAAGGCGGGAAAGTGCACAGCCTCCGAGAAACGCGGCCTGCCCTGCAAGCTGCCCGTGGCCGGGCGGGCGACCCTGTCCAGGCTCTGCAAGCTGCCCGTGGCCGAGGTGCATGCTGGTGTCCCCGGGCGGGCAACCCTGTCTGGGCCCTGCAGTGTTGTGTCCCCAGCTGTGCTGGGTCCTGACGTGCTGTGTCCCCGGTGGGTCTGGCGGCTGCAGTGCTGGGCAGTGGGGCCGAGCTCTCTGTCCCTTGATGGTCCTGGGGTGGCTCTGTGGTGAGCAGCAGGCGGGCTGCTGCAGCCGACACCCTGACACCCTGCTCCCCGAGCAGCTGGCTTCCTGCTGTCGAGTTGGGGCAGCGTGGACCCCTGGGTCCCCCATGTCTGCGCCCCTGGGTCCCCCCTTCCACCCAAGAGCCAACACCCCTTTTCAGAAAGTGTCCTGTGGCTGTGACTCCCTCCAGGCTCCTGACGGGCCTGGAGTCCTAGCTGCGTCATAGTGATGGGCAAAGAGCCTTGGAACGGAAAGCCAGGGCGAGCTGTGAGACAGGGAGGCGGGAGGCGGGGGAGCAGCAGGCTGCCAGCCCAGGACGCTTAGCACTGCCAGCAGCTGGGAAGGCGTGGAAGGTCGTCCTGAGAACCTTGAGGAAGCGTGTCACTAGGTGGAGCTCGGGTGAGGGCCCGCCGAGGGCACCTGACCCCACGTGCCTTCCCTGGTTCCGTGGGGCAGGGCTCCTGGGCTGCTCGCAGGGTGAGGCAGTGTCAGAGGCAGGTGGGGGCCTGGTGGGAGGGGCTGAGGGGGCACCAGGGAGCAGCTCCTGCAGTAGCATCAGGAAGGGTCAGGCCGGGGGTGCAGTGGGCAGCGAAGCTCCGGTTCGCGCTGTGCTGCGGCCCAGACGCTGATCGTCAGCACCGTGTTTCGCACCCGAGCCTGACGCTGTCTTCCGAGGCGGTCACGCTCGGAAGTGGCCAGGTCCAAGGGTGCCGAGGGCCACATGCACACAGCTGCAGCCGGTTTCTCTGTTTTGATCGGGCTGATGATGGACTCACCAGACAGCTATGGGGTGGACTTGCAGCTGGATGCCTAGGGGCTCAGTCACCTCTCAGGCCTCACTCTCCAGTGGTCGCCGTGCTGGCGGTACTCGTTGCTGTGGGTTTCAGCGCTTAGGCTGTTACGAGGAATTTGCTGCGAGTTTTCTGAACTTTTAGTAAGAGGCAGCATTTGGCAGCCAGAAAAGTCCTCATCTTGCCTGGCTGCTTTACAGAGCTGAAAACAGCTGGCATCAATAAGAGGAATGCCCGCGGGGAGAGCCGGCTCCACCTGGCTGCTAAAGGAGGAAATGTGTCTCTGGTGAAGGTGCTTATAGCTTCTGGAGCGGATGTGAACCTCAAGGACAATGCAGGTCTGGGTTCTTTTCACTTTGATTGTCCTTATGCTTTGAACTCGCTGAAATGCGCCTGTTATTCCCTCCCCCCCACCCACCCCTATCCTGGGCTAACTGTGAGCTTCGGACCATCTTTCTTATGATGTGTTATTAGTTAGCTGGATTGTAGGGTTTATCCTGGTTCCTACCAGTTGCTCAAACAACCTCTGAAATGGTGTTTAATAGCCCATTTGGCGCATTCTGAGGGTCTGTAAGGAATGGGAGGGGGGCAAGGGGAGTTTCCGGGTCTTTTGTGCTCTTAGCACCATTCACTGACTTTGGAGAGAATGAGAAAGTCTTCCCTCTCTGTATGGTGTTCCTTTCGTCCTCCCTTCCCCCTTATTTTTATCTCCATCTTCATCTTTACACGGGCTTTCTAGCATTTTGCCCAAAGACAGAGGAACCTTGTGCGAGGAATTCCAGGGAGGAAAAAAAATGGGTGGATTTGAGTGTCATTTGCGAGAGAAAGCTGTGCGGTTCTGCGACCTGACCGCCTCACGTGAGCGGGCCGGCCCCACGGCGCTGACCCCTCACGCTTCAGTCTGGGGAGGCTTCCACTTGTCATTGCAGGAAGTCAGCTTTGTGTAAAAAAACGAAGCTTTCACATTTTAAGGCCGCAGATTCTCAGGTTACTGGTGGGTCAGTGTTGTACACTGTTGAGGCAACATGGGCATCAGTTCCACGACTGTAGATAAACTTAAAAATGAGTGGACTTTCCTGAATGTCGATGCATAGGCAGTGGCTTGTTCTCTTCTCCCTTTTCAGGTTGGACCCCGCTGCACGAGGCGGCGAGTGAGGGGTGCAGCGATGTGATTGTGGCCTTGCTGGAAGCTGGCGCTGACGTTAACTGTGAGAATCTGGATGGAATTCTGCCTCTGCACGACGCTGTGGCAAACAATCACTTCAAGGTACGGCGCCCCTCAGGTGGGGTTTCTGAGACTCTTGTTAGAAAAATGGTTGAAAAAAAAGGGTATTTTGAACTGAGAGCTAAAATGATTTTTTAACATCGATATAACGTACGAGCTACATTAGAATGTACAGACTACATCATCCCAATTACATCTCCTGTGGACAATGAAATTGCCCTATTGGCCAACAGTATTGACCAAGGTATTGGCCAATAAGAACATTGTGGACCATAAGGTGGTCCTGGGGGTTGGGGTGCAACCTTTAGCTCATCTCATTGGCTGCTTAGCCAGTGACTCAGGCTGCTGTTGTGTATGTTTGGCTTGCTCTTCCAGTGAGGTGAAACAGTACCCCTTGTCCATCGTTTCCAGAAATAACTGTGGGAAAATACTTTCTAGGCAGCCGAGATTCTGCTAAAACACGGGGCAAACCCCAACCAGAAGGATCAGAACCGGAGAACGGCTCTGGATGAAGCTGGCAATTCCCGCCTGGAAGAGCTGCTGAAGGCGTATGGGGCTCTGGAAACTGACGCTGGCGAGGAGGCCCGCGCTGAGGTGGCCGGTACGTGCGTGCGCGTGGCTCCCTCTGCTCAGGGAGTGGATCATCTCGTGTGTGGCGAAAGTTGCCTCATCATTGAACAGAGGTTTTCTGTGTGTATCAAACCCTTGAGTTTACATTTCCAAGCTGGGCTTCACTTGCAGATCCTAAGAGCCTAGTGGATGGAGTCACGTGTGGAAATGAAGCCCACATCATTCATGAGGCAAACGTCAGTCTCCCCAACCCCGCGTCTGAGATGGAGGTTTAACTGAAGCTACACCGCTTAGTTCGCGCGTCGTAGGGGAGGATAGCAGTTCGCAGAGTCTTCCCAAGACTTTGGGTCGATGGCAGCTTTCACAACATCGCATATTCTCATGTGGGAATATGAACACGTTAAGCAATCGCACACATGTCCTTAACGTGATGAAAAGAGTATTTCAGGAAATGATAGTCGGGGAAATTTTATGACCCGTTTTAGTTTTTGTTTTTTTTTTTTGAGACTAGGTCTCACTATTGTTGCCCGTGGAACCGCAGGCTCACGTTGCCCGGGGTACCACAGACTCAAGCCATCCCCAGCCTCAGCTTCCCAGGTAGCTGGGATTACAGGCGCGTGCGCCACCACGCCCAACTATTTTGTTGGGACTAGGTCTTGCTATGTGCCCCCAGTGGGACTTGAACCGTGATCCCCAGCCCCGCTGCGGCTTCCTAGGCTGCCGCTTACAGGCATGCGCCACCACGCCCCGCCAGTTTTCATTTACATAATGAGCCATTTCTGCTAAAACTGAGCTGTCCCTGAGCACTGATCAGAGAACAGCTCTGTGCTGCAGTCATGCTGTGCAGACCACGCCCTTCACCCAAGGGGCTCCCAGGCTCGTGGGGAGACCAACCACAGGATGGGTGATGCGCATCCAGGGGAGGGCCAGGCCACATGCTTCCTTTTTCCTTGTCACAAGCCTTGATTCATGGAAGCCGAAGCCGGTGTCGCATTTGCCCCTCCTCACGGAGAGCGACACTGGGGTGAGAACCCCTGTCACACAGCTCTCCCTCAGCCCGGCTTTATCCTTAGGGCTGTGGATTTCCTAGGGAGGGGTCATGCCACTGATAGTGTTGGCCAGAACGCAGATTAATCGTGTGTCCACTGTCATGGCGCCATGCTGGCAGGCAGCCAGAGCACACGCAGGTCAAGGCTAAAACTGACAGAAGATCCTCTTTACATCACCTCTGGCCCTCGGGTACGCCTGTGAGGTCAGGCTCCATCTCAGAGCCCCAGCGATGTCTCGCTGCTTCCAGTGTCTGTGGTGTTTCTGTCAGCTCGACTGACCAGAGAGGCCTTGTGGGGCGTTGCAGGCACCCGGTTGTAAAGCGCTGTGTCTGTACCCCTCGTCTGCATCTGCTTGGTCGGACACCCCAACGAGAATTGAAGGGTTTAAAGCTGCAGTGGTTGTGTGGAGAAAAGGCGTCCAGAATGACAAGGGGGTGAGAGCAAACCCCATAGAGGGAGGGGGTGGTCGTCAGGATGGACTTGGCATGAGGCCTGGTTTCTCTGCTGCCCCATGTTCAGCAGCGCCCTGAGTCACCTGCAGCTTCGTTTCCCCGTCTGTGAAGTGAAGGTGATAAAGCACCGCACCCGCTTCTTGGGGAGGTTGTGTGAGCGGAGTCAGGGCGAGAGCTTCCTGTCCCCCGCAGGGCGAGGGCTCCGGCCGTGCGAGCTGTGACTGTCTGCTGATGTTGGTCATGCGAGTGCGGCATGAGGGGCTGGTGACCGGCTGTGCCTTGTGACTGGAGACTCAGCTCACCTTCCGTCCTGTCGCCACTGCAGCATGATGAGGTGACGCTAGGTGCTCGTGCTCTCTGACTCGTGCTCTCACTGTGTTTTCTGACTTTTAAAGATGAAGCCCCCGCTGTCCAAGCAAAGAGACAGAAGCAGTGTGATGACTGCGAGAACCTCTCCCCGTCTCCGCGTGGGTGCCAGAGACCTGCCGGCGAGAGCCAGCTCGTGGTGAGTGGACCTGGAACCCTTCCGTCCCCAGCTCGGGGAGGCCGTTCTCCCATGTAGCCACCCGGTGGCACACAGCAGCTCCTTCCACAGGAAGGACACACGCAGGTTGACGTGGCTTTGCCGTAGGAAAGAATACAGCCAGGCAGCCGTGTCCCGCGGTCTCTGCGTGGCTCCCACTCGGTCATCCGCGTTCCCTGCGCGAGGCACAGGGGAGCTGCCGTCCCTCCTCTGCGCTTGGGGCCTTTGATGACTTCTTATCCTCCTGACACCGCCAGAGTCGCTCCCTGCGCGTGGAGTGCTGACTGGGCAGAAAGAGCCTGGGCCTTGGAGGAGGGGGGAGCCAGCCGGGGCTCCCCGCTGGGCCCCCCATGGTCAGTGGGCTCCGGGTTCGCTCTGGGGGCGCTCCTCCAGCCAGTTGCCATTTTGCGAAAATCGCGTCATCTGGACCTGGGTGTGTATGTGGACTGGACTGTCCTTGCTGAGCCCGTGTGTCTGCACAGGGGCCGTCAGTGCTGACTCTGACCGGCCAGAGTGAACGCATGGAGTTCTCCTGTCTGGGGAGCCACGGCTCCATGCACCCTCCGCACAGGGAGGCTGCTTTGCCTCTGCTTGCTCGGTGTTCATGGTGATGGGCGCAAGCTTCGCCCTCAGACTCCTGGCCTTGCCCTGGACGGTCTTCCAGGTTTGCAGCTGTTAGGATTTTCCTTCCAGTCTCTGCTGCTCCGCACCGGCGGTAGCTTGTCCTGGGCTCAGGGGCAGCTGTGTTTCACACACCGTCTCACAGCCGCCACCTTCGTTGAGATGCCAGAGCCCTCGCCCAGCGGGTGCCTCCAGCCTGTGGGCACCGGACCTGCTTCCTTAGCGAGAGCCGCTTCTCGTGTGTGTTCTGGGAGCTACTGCTCCGTCCTGGGGTGCAGCCTGGATGGAGGAGGAGGTCGCCGCCGCCTCCTCCAAGCTCAGCGTTTTCCAGAACCTCTGTTGTGGTGTCCGGCAAACCAGCCTCTGTGGCACCGAAATGTCGTCTTCGCTTTTTCTGTCTCTAGCCCTCTGCTCTGTATCCTTTTTTTTTTTTTTTTGGAGACTAGGTCTTGCTATGTTGCCTGGGGAACCGCAGGCTCACGTTGCCCAGGGTACCACGGACTCAAGCAATCCCCAACCTCAGACTCCAGGTAGCTGGGATTACAGGTGCATGCCACCACGCCCAGCTATTTTTTGGGGACTAGGTCTCGCTGTGTTGCCCCAGGTGGGACTAGCCGCTTCATAGGCTGAAGCTTCCAGGCACGCACCTCCGTGCCCAGCCTGGCTCTGTATCCTGAGTGATGTCCCCTCTCTCCCGTCGTTTCTTTCCTCAGGTACTGCTCCACATTCCATCTGGACAGCTCAGCCTTTCTTGTCAGTGACTTAGCTTTAGAAATTTCGTTTCCAAAGTTTCCTTTAAGAACAGAACAAGCTAACACGTTGTTGCTCGGCCTTCCAGCATTGCCACCTTAAAAAAATATTTCTTTCCAAATACTTATTTCTAAGGCTTTTAAACTCCTCTTCTGACTCTTTCTCATGCTGAAGCGGCTCTTCCTGCAGTTTGTCATGTGGCGTTGCTCCGTCTCACAGTTGCGTGCATGCTGTGGGCGTCTGGTGTATCTGGGTCTCGTGTTCACCATGTGCCTCTGCCGGGGCCCTAGCAGGTCATCTGCATTGCCCCAGCTTGAGTGCTGACATCTCAGGGGAGGCCTCTCACCACACAGGCTGGACAGGAGCAGATGAGAAGCTTAGACCAGCGGATGACTTTTGCTTGGGGCCCTAATCTCCTACCCAGAGCCCTGCATAGGTGACAGGTTTTTCTGGTCCCTAAACTAAAGGGCCCATCGTCAAGGCTGCTGACTTCACGCAGGACTCTGTTCTGCACATGTGAGAGCCAGCGAGAAGTGATGATTCTCATACGGTGGCTGCGTCTGCATCCTGTTTCCCAGGAGCTACATCTACAGGGATCAGGAGATATTTAAGTTGTTCCCCCTCCCCCCAAATATGCAGCATTTACACAATTAAAATTAAACAAACCAGGAGTACATTTGGGCATAAAAGAATGAACGTTTTTAAAAGCTCTTCCTTTCGCCCAATCAATGGGCCTTTTTCAGGGGCGTTGCAAAGAGAAATGTCTACCTTCTGATAACGAAGCTGTTGCTCTTTCTTTGGTAGCATCAGAACATCAGCACCATCCTACACGATATAGAAGAACAACAAGAGGATCTACTGGCGTCTGAGATCAGAAGCCCTGCAGATGCAGGTGAGTGAGGCCTCCTGCTCAAGCACGAGCATTTCAGGCATCAGAGTTGCTCCTGCTTCACCTTCTCTTCAGGGTGTGTTTATTTTAGAACTGAGAGTAGCCAGAAAAGTGCGGGTGTTTAAATTGCTAGGAAAGGTCACGTGATGTCGGTGACACAGCCTAGCAGTTTGTGTCACTGTTGATGAAGCTGTCTGTAGACAGCATGTAGAAGTCATCTGAACATAGAGCCAGGACCAGAGATAACCCAGCACTAGCAATGTGTTCAACTGTAGGTGTGACAGGGAGTGTTCAGGAAGTGGCCTGGGGAAGGGGAGGAGGGAGGAAGAGAGAGGGAGGATCGGTGTCTGGCCGGTGGTGCGGGGGTGGGTGAGTGAAGCATTGGCACATATGGGGGAGCAAAAATGTGACCCTGAAATCATAACAAACAACGTTAATTAAGAAAAGAGAGGGATCCGAGCTGCGACTCCGTGGCTCTTGGCGCCTCAGCGTCGTCTCGCGCTGGTGGCGGTAGAGACAGGTGAGCAGTGTGTAGCATGGCCCGAGAGGCAGATCTTCCTGCTCTAAGATGGACAGACACGCCATCCGACCTGCAGAGCATCTCACTGGACAGGGTCCCCCAGTCCTCAGCGTAGTCTTTCAGTGGGGTGGAGTGGGGCCCTGACCCCAGGTGACACCGTCCTCGTTTCTCAGAACCTCAGCGCGTGTTGGCAAGTCCTGCCAGCTCACAGGTGGGTCTTCTGGGTTGTGATTGCAAGGTAGGGATTAGTTCCTCTGCTGCCATTCAACCCAGTAACCCCAGATTCTGGGAATCTACCCACGGGTACCAACACACTCACTCATTTCTTTGTGTTTTTATTTTATATTTTAGGTTTTATTCATCAGTCATCTTTGTACGGTTGTTGATCCCTGTGGGAATGCCCCCAGCCCCCCCTTCCCCCCCACCTCACTCCCCCACCCTAATACCCACTCCAGTCACTCCGACTCCTCTGTTGTTGCTGTTTGTTGGTCCACGTTTAGCCCTTTGGTCTCTTCCTTTTCTGGAGCACGGGCCTTCTCCTGGGTGAGGACCTGGTGCCTGGGACACGGTAGACCCTGCTGCTTAGATTTCCAATCTTATTTTTGCGTCAAAACACCCATTCAAGAGGACACCCATGCTCGGATGTTTTACTGCAGCACTGCTGACAATAGCTAGGATGTGGAAACAACCCGGCTGCCCCCAAATAGATGAGTGGGTCAGAATGCTGTGGTCTATGTACATGTGGAATATGCTTCAGCCATCAGAATGACAAGTTTGAGACACTTGCGATAGCATGGATGGACCTAGAAGGAAGCATGTTAGCAGAAATAAGCCAGAAAGGAAAAGAAAAATACTAGATGATCTCACCTGTGTGTGGGATAGTGGGAAAAGAAACAAAAGGACAGAGAAAGTTAAAACTAGGAAACTGTCAGCAGAAGTGAAGCACAGGGCAAGGGAGGGGGAGGGTGGTAAAATTGTGGGAGTTAAGATGATGGTTCATAGGTGACAAGGTGCTGGGAGAACCTCAGGGTAGACAACAATGTAAAATACACATACATGCACTCAACTGAAAAAAGAAATTAGTTCCTAACTAGTGGAGATCTGAATTTTAAAAATTACTTAGCTAAAGTAGTTAGCTAAAAATAGCCTCAAGTGCGCAGTCTACCTTATCCTTTCTTGTCCTAATTCATGTTGTAAATGACTGTTTAAAACTCACTTCTTTTCCAGGAATACCCATTCTACTTTTTATCCTTGCCTAGCACATGGTACATGTTGTATCTTGCAAAAGATAATACAAAATAATCCGTCCTCCCAAACAAATGTATAGTAGATATATTTCATTTAGTATTTATAGTATCTTTTGCATCTAAGATGACTTTTCCAAATGTATATTTTTTTCTATAAAAGACATGTAGATTACTTCAAAATTAATGAGAAAAATATGTTCAAATGACAAACAAGTGCACACCTATTAAAGTTTGCCCAGCAGTTTTTTTTTGTGGAGTGAGGCAGGTCAGAGGCAGGGGTAGCAAATGGGACACGCTTTGACTTTTATTCTGTGTGAACCTTCTCACTGTTTGAAGAATGTTTGATGATGAGATGCATCCCTTTTCTGTTGCAAAAAGTAAATATTTTTAACTTCCTTTACTACCTTCGTTTCATAGACACAGAAGCTGATCATAAGGTCGTGTGATTTGTCCAGGTTCATAGAGCTTTTTCCAGTGGGACAGTGGAATTAGAATTAGGCCGACCTGTTTTTCCCGGGTACAGTGTTCTTAGTTGTACGGGGTATTCTTATAGTGTGACATAATTCAATACTTCTATCTCTGTCATTAAAAGGGCAGACATAGGGAAAAAATGACTTGAATAATCACAGTAAGACTAAGTCCATTGTGACCAAATTTGACCTTTGCTATCGCTCAATTAACAGTTAATATCTGTTTTATTACCACATTTCCAGAACAATACATCAAAAAGATGCTAGAGATAAAAAAGGTTTTGAGCAGCGTGCTTGCCAAACAGAAGGCGGAGAGAGATGATCTGGCTAAAAAATACAGGTAAGTGGGAAAATCAGGCATGCTTGAGGGTTTGCAGAGTTTGTCCATGATTAGCTTGCGGTCATCAGGTTGAGGGTTTCCTAAGAACACACGTGCTGCTTGGGATCAAGGAGTGGCTTTATCAGGTCAGCTAAACTGTAGCTTCCGTCTGTTGCTATCAGAGAGCGTGCTGGAGCAGGAAGAAAGTTGCTGGTTACTCCTCTGGTTGCTTCTAGGTCCGCTCGTGTATAAACAGCAGACGGGCAAGAGGAAAAGAGGAAGTTTAGTAATAACGTCTCTACCTCCTGTCTACTTACAGTCATCTGACATCTGCTGAACGTTTGATTTTTTCCTGAACTTATTTAAAAATGAGCTTCCTATGTTGATATAAACCTGCTACTTTTTATTCCCAGTCTGATTTGCTAGTCTCCTGAGTTCTTTTCTTTTTCTCTCTGATTAGGAAACAAATGAGCACATCTGCGCTACAGGTTGATACAGGCTGTATCCTAAGGGGCTTTGGAGAATAGTAGCTTCAGTTTTCCTGTGATGGCCCATGGTCTAAAATATACACTGCTAAGAGCTTCGAATCCTGTGATCCAGAAAGCAGTTCTGTTCTCTATCTTCACGTAGTTTTAAGTGCGATATTATTCATTAGTTTTCTGTCTCCTTTATCAGTTTCTTGCATTTCATGTTACTGTTTGCTAATCTGAATTTTTTCTTGCTGCTTCTTCCATGTAGGCCTGTCACCACCTTAATAGCCAGTCTGCTGAGACTTCTTACCTATCGTTCTCAACTGTGAGAAGAGGCAAATATCTGTGTGGTTGTTTCCCCTTCACAGCAGCTGCTATTAGGACGTGTGTACCCTACGGGGGCCCTGGCCCTTGCGAATCCCCTGTGACATCAGACTCTTAGGGTCACATGTGGATGTTCCTTGTACGTTTTCCTTGCTCATGGATGTGCAGGGCAGTTTCCTAGAGATCGTACGATACGCGATGCCAATCCATTAGCGGATGCAGCATTTTCGGCTTTGCAGTTTTCTCAGCTTCATTTTCTGAAGCAGTGACGTGTGGCACTGCTGTAAGGTGCCCAACACAGGCCGTGTCTCGGGTCTTATCAGCAACGAGCCAAATACTGGCCGGCACTGTCCCTCCCTGACACAGCGTCACGGCAAAGCACGGTGCCGCGCTTCAGGGAAGAGGGGTGGTTACGTCCGGGCAGGCGAAGGTGCGAGTCCTGCCGCGTTACCCGCTGGCTTCTCCACCCCTCTCCTGAGCGCAGCGAACGCTTGAACAGGGACCGTGTGGGCTCTGCTTCAAGGCAAGCCTTTACCCCTAGCTGTGCCCGTGAGCTGTGTACGTGCTGGGAAGGGGCTGGCTGTGTCTGACCTCAAACCCCACTCCCTTGTGCACAGCTCTCAGCCTCCGTATAAAGCAGATGGAAGCAAACGCTTTTTTGGTTCTTGGTCTTTAAATTATATAAAAAGGTCCTAAAACCAAAAGGTCCGAGAACCACTGGAAACAAAGCACCTGCTCTTCTGGATGTTGTTGGTGGGGCTGGCCGAGGGGCAGAGCTGTGGACCTGCCGCTGCCCATGCTGCCCCCGGGCCCCTGAGAGGTAGCTTGAGGGGTGGGGGGGGCGTGGCGCTCCTTCCTTCCTGTGGCCGCTCGGCCCTGGAAAGTGGCTCCACTCAGGCTTGGAGTACCTGGTGGGCACATGTTCCAGGTCTTCCCGAGGGGGGTCTCTGCTCAGAGCACCCTCGTCCTGGTTGCTTCCGTTTCCTGTCCTGCCTTCCCACTGCTCCAGGCAGGCGGCTCTGAGGACTCATCTTCCTCAGCCATCCACTCAGAGCTTCTGCGCTAGAGGATCTAGACAGAAAGTCCAAGCCTCGCTTCCCTCTGAGGGTCGACTTGCCGCGGAATCGTGGTGGGGACCTGGCTGTGGGTGACGTCATCATCGCAGGAACGTCAGTCAGACCCACTTAGCAGGAAGTCGCTTCTCAGAGGACAGGCGCTGTCCTTCAAGGGGCCTCAAGAGACCCCGTGTCCTTAACGTCGACGTGACGAATGCGCAACGTCTGCTGCTGCTTGTCTCTGCCCTTCTCTGTCTCTCCCTGTAGGGTGTCCATAGACTCGTTCAAGCACGGGCTCCTGAGAGAACAGCTGGCTAACCTGGCCACGAGGCAGAAGAGTCTCTTAGTTGTTACAAGAAGACAGAAGGAAGTAAGCCTGAACATCCAGCGCTATAAGGAGCTTGCGTCACTGCCTGAGCTTGGTCCGAGGAAGCCGCCGGCCAGCGTGGAAGCCACAGGTGAAGGTGCCATTCTGGAGCCCGCCCGTCTGGAAGGTTCAGCGCCGCCTCAGCCACGGTCACCTGCGCCGGTCAGCCTCGTTCATGGGAGCCCTGGAGAAGCGCAGCTGTCTCTGGAGACCAGGGGTGACGGCCAGAGTCCCAGCCCTTGCCTCCGGGTGGAGACAGGGAGCGGGAAGGATGTGTCCGGAAACGAGCTGCATTCTGAGCAGGACATGGAGATGTGTGCCTGGGACGGGTCCTGGGAAGCCTGGCGGCCGGAGGGCATGGGAAGGGTCCGGTCACCGCCCCCGCCTGTGGCCTGCACTGCTCTCACAGAACATTCACGTGACGCACATGCAGACGTGGCAGCTAAGGGGAGTGAGGCCTGCAGGCCTCCACCAGCCCCTGCCGCGCCGCGCCGTCCAGGAACCACGGGCTACCTTGCCCGGGTCGACCACGCGTTAGCTGCTCCCTGGGATCAGGCCCTCTCTGGCTGCGACTCAAGGACGGTGAGCGGAGAAGCAACTCCCCAGTGGCCTCCGGGGGCTGCCCCAGGGCCCTTGGCACCCCAGACAGTCGCTGCTCCACCCGGAGATGCGGAGCCCCTGCCTGGCAAACCACCCTGGGGACGGTCAGCCTGTGCCGGTCCCCACACAGGTGAGGGCTGGCCAACCACTGCCAGGAAGCCTCCGGGCTGCAGCCCCGCGCCTAGGAGGAGATGCACGCAGATCAAAGACCTGATGGTGCTGGGGAAGGTCCTCCCTGGAGTGGACGTTCTGGAAGTCAAGATGCAGGTACTGTGGTGCTTTTTCCTCTAAAACCGGTAAAGGCCACGGTTGAGGGTCATGTCGGGCAGAGTGGCTGTTTAGCTTGATGAGGGATGCAGGTGACTGACCCTCTTGAATGGAAGGCCATGGTCGCTGCCACCATGCCCCAGTGAGTGGAAGCAGCTTCCAGAGCCACCTTTGAGTCCGTCCTGAGGGCATCAGGCTGCCCCAGCAGACCTCAGTCCACCGTGTGCGGAGTGAGGGGCATGAGGCAAACACAGAATGATGCCCTGGCCTCGTTTTCGGCGCCAGAGTTCCAGGCATGCAGCTGGCGCCATGGGCTGGTCCAGTTAGGCACCTGCTGCTTGGAAGGGACAGTCCCCCGCGGCTGGCCATTGATTTCTGTTTTGACCTAGCGAGGCCCTTCTCTGCCCACAGTTTCTCTTGACCCTACAAGTTCAGCCTCCAGACCGGCCAGCCGGCCCTTCGCCTGCATCTCGAGCGTTGCCACCACTTCACCGTCGCTGGTCTTTCCCCACAGCTCGGCTGTGCTGAGAGCGCCTTGGAGCTGACCTCCGAGGAGCTGCTGCTTTGAGGCTGACTGGTGGCTTGGCCAGAAATCCCTCCTCCCCCTTTTGAAAATCCCCTTCCATGCACGAAGCTCACCGATGGGCTGGTCATGTCTAATAGTCCTCGTGTCTCGGGGCTCATTTCTGCGCAGCGCCCCGTCTGTGTCATCTTTCTGTTTGCTGCGTTTCACTTACCGCTTCTTCCATCCAGTGTGTTTCTCATTGTTCACCTTCAGGAGTTTGCTAGGCGAGTATCCGAGACGCTGTAAAGCTGGGAACGGTGTTTCTCTGTCTCCCACATCTTCGCCTAATGTTTGAAATGAGGAGCGCAGTCACGCAGCTGCTTTACGTCCTTGTCTCTAATTCCGATCTTTGTCGGTTCTCGTTTCCAACGGATTCCTTTATCTCCTTGGGTCTGTGTTTCCCTATTTCCTTCCAGGCGCTGTGAAATGCACTCTGGTGGATAAGGGCTATTTTTGTGTTCTTAGATCTGCTCGGACATCGTTGTAGGATGCAGCTAAGTTACGTGGAAACCACTTGACCCCTTCAAGACATTTCATGCAGGACTGGTGTTCAGTATTTCCCACTCTCGAGACCAGGCTCCTCTGTGTAGCTCCTCATCATGTCTGAGGGTTCCCCGCCTTCCTGTGAGGAACAGGCACTGTTCCTGCCCTTCGAGCACGCCGGGCACCAGGTCTGCTCGGCATTTTGCCAGCTCTTCCTGGCCCCGGTGTTTCCTGAAAGGAGGCTCTAGGCTCTCACTTGCTCCCAAAGTCCTTCCTTTTGGTGCCGGTCACCTTAGCCCTCGTCCCCGAGTCTTACTGGACAACATCAAAGAAAGCCCCGGCCCTAGGCCGCGACCTCAGTTTGATCACCTCTCAGGAGAAAACATCACCCACCTGACAAACCCCCCCATCCCGGCTGACCACCCCCCCCCCCGGACCAGATCAAGGGCACTGCACGCAGCTGCGTCCCAGCCTCAGTGGTTCCTGCCTCGGCTGCCACCCAGGTTGCCTCCAGTAAACCTGCTTTCATCTCTGGACTCTGTCTCTTCATTCCTCCCTTAGGCTCCAACACTCTCCCTTGCCCCAAACCTACCATTCTCCTCACGTAGAACCACTCACTGTTGCTTAACCCTCAGAAGAGCTGCAGAATCTCCTTCTTTGCTTCCTCTCTTTTCCAGCACCCTGTCCTGTGACATCAGTACCCTGTCCTGTGACATCATCACTGTGTCCTGTGATGTCAGCACCCTGTCCTGCAACATCAGCACCCTCGCCTGTGACGTTATCACTCTGTCCTATGACAGCATCACTCTATCCTGTGACATCATCACTTTGTCTCCTGTAACGTCAGCCCTCTGTCCTATGACATCAACTCCCTGGCCTGTGACGCCATCACCGTCCTATGACGCCATCACTCCGTCCCACAATGCCATCACGCTGTCCTATGACATCATCACTCTGTCCTGTGATGTCATCGCTCTGTCCTGTGACATCAGCACTTTGTCCTGTTATGTCATCACTTTGTCTCCTGTGATGGCAGCACTCTGGCCTGTGACATCAGCACCCTGGCCTGTGATGTCAGCTTGAGACCCAGCGTCCTTTTCTCAGTTCAGGGGCCTCAGGCTTCGCCCAGGCGCCCCTTCTTGCACTGTGACCTAGAAACTCCCCCAGCCGGTGGACAGGGCAGCTGTGGGCTCCCTTCTGAGACTTCCCATGATGAAGGCGTGCTGTACTTTGTTGCCTGTTTGTTATCTGAGAAACTGTTGTTGTAGAAACGTTGTCTGTCTGGCTGTGGTGGCTGTTAGAGTAAAGCCTGTTCCTTCATCGGGGCAGAGCAGAAGCTCATGTATTTCAGCCCCTCTTCACCTCTGTTTCTGTTCTGCGTTCCACTCCAGGAAACCACCCACAAGGCCAGCATTCTGCGGAGTGGTAAAATCCAGGTAGAAAACGGCCAAGTGTATCAGAGCCCAGTTACCTGGCTCAAAGCTCTGCTTGGAGGCGGGAGTCGCGTGACCTGGAAATACGCTTGGAGCAAGGTGGGCTGTTCTGTGTTTTGTGTTCCAATGGGAAACGTGTGCTTTTTTGATCATAACACTTTACTTTTTTGAAAGTCAGACACCTGAGAGCTCTCCAGGGTAAACCGCGCCCTTGCATGTCCCTTCTGTGCTCCTGGGCCTTGCTCTCTCCTCTGCTGCTGTTGCCCAGCTTCCGCAGCGGCAGGTTTGCACAGCGCAGGTTTGCACAGCGCACCGGGTCTCGCCCCCTCCTTCCTCAGGGCACAGCGATGGTTTCATTACTGTGTTTCTTGTTTTGGAGACCAGGTCTCCCTGTGTTGCCCGTGATACCACGGACTCGTACGATCCTCAGCATCCCAAACGTGTCGTGGGGATCCTGCAGCTCTTCCCTAAGCTCGGAGGCCCGGGCTTGGGGAGCTGTGCAGACACCTGGTGTACGCACAGCGCACGCTCGGCCCACAAGACCGTCTTCTCTCCAGCCCCGCCCTCCCGCCACGGTGGCCTGTCCTGGGCTGTGGGCCCAGTTTGGCCCCAGGGGCTCGAAGTCTGCTGATGACCCCGTCTTTGTGTGCCAGGGCTGGGCTGTGTCAGAGGCCACGGTGTGCTCGTGTGCCGCCCGTGGCTTCTGCTGGCCTCGGCCCTGAGCGCCCGGTGCCCGTCACAGGGCTCTCCTCCTCCTCTTCCTCTTGCTGCCCAGCCGGCAGCTCCTTCCTGGCCCCGCTGGCCTCCTCTGTCCCGTGCTGTCCTGGCTCTGCAGATGCTCCGGCAGGTGCGCACAGGACCACGTCTCGGTCCCCTGGCTGGTGTCCGCGGGCTGGGCGCCCTCTCTGCCAGCCATCTCTCTGCCCCTTTCTTTTTTGCCTCAGGGTTTCTTCCCTCCTCCTGGTCTTGGGTGTTTCCGTGGACCGGCCAGTCACGTGCATGTTCTTCGCTAACGTTTCCCCCTGACTGTTCCCTTCCTGTTGCCTTGTTTCCTAAGCCCTGGGGGCTAACCTTGTTGCTGGGACGAACCTCTGCCTCCTCCGGCTGAACGTGGCGCTGACTTCTGTGGCTCCGGGGGCAGCTCAGGGCAGGGCCGGTCTGCGCTGACGCCCTCGTCCCCCTGGGATGCTCTGGTGATGCCATGTATACACACCGCGCCGCTGCCGATGTCCCCTCTCCCGGCCATCCGCTGGGCTCCTGCGTGTCAGCACCTACCTGTGTGATGACAAGGGAAGGGCCGACGAGGGTGATGCTGTTCCTACGCTCGTCTCAGCAGTCCCAGGCTGTTGAGGCCGACACTCAAGTACAGTTCAGCAGTTACTTTGGAACTCTGTGGGGTTCCTAGTGAACACCTCAGAGTATTGGGGGGCAAAGAGGGGGCGCGGATCCCACCACATCCTTTCCCAGCTCCCCAAGCCAGGGGAGAAAACCTCGGCTTTTCAATCCGCCTCGTAAAGGACGGAGTCTTTGTTAACCCTTGAGTTTTCGCACAGAATTACCTTTGTCTCTCAGAGACCTGCTGCTTGTTCCAGCAGCCATCATGCCCTCCTGGACCAGACGCTATAGCAGGTGAGCGCTAGTCACCCCACCGCACGTCCAGACTGTCCCCTGGCCCCAGCCACCGCCCACCACCCAGTCAGTCCAAGCTCCCCAGCATGCGGTCGGCCTGAGAGCACGTGTCCCCTGCTTCACTTCGCACGTTCGGCCCAACCTCAGCCGTAGAGAAGCTCCCGGGTGACCAGGAGCCAACACCAGGCCTGTCTTCTCTCTTGGGCCCTTCAAACGCGTCTGCGTCGGACTGGGTGAGACAGGCCCAATTCAGGGCTCACCCCTCCAGGCTCTCAGCGCACACCTGCCGCGGCCCCTGCATCTGACCATTGCCTGCCTGCTGCTCCGCTCTCCCGCCCTGCTGCAGCCTGCGCTGCCTCCCTCCCTCAGGCTGGCCCCATCTGGCCTGGCTCTCACCAGCCTGGGCCATGCCTGCAGGCCAGGCGCAGCCTCTGCCTCAACTGTCCTTGTGCACCCCCCACACAGCCAACCTCCGGCCCCTCACACACACGTTCCTTCTGCCCCTTCTGCTTGCCCCTCCTCCCCTCCCCTCCGGGAGCAGAGCCCCGTCCAGCCCACACATGGCAGAGAGCCTGTTTCTCTCACCTCACTCACCCCTTGCGTCCTCATGAGAGAAAACAGCCGGTGGAGGGCCACCAGCCACAGCCCGTGCCGTTGGCCTTTGCTCTGGGCACCGGGCCTGGGGCAGCGAAGCGGGAAGGTGGGATCTGTATCCACCCCAAGCCCCACCAAGGTCTGCGACACTGGAGTGGAGGGAGTCGTGTCCCCTTCTGGGCTCCGCCCCCCCTCCCCCGGCCTTTCACAGCCGCCACCTGCCTCATGGCCGGCGCAGGCGAATGGACCCCTAAAGCCCCCCTCGCCCTGTCAGAAGCACCCTGGAGCCCGTATTGAAAAGCACTTTTAATCCCACCTCAGAAACCTCCTCTTCCTCCTGCCTCGGGGTCGCCCCGCATCCTCAGCTGTCTGCTGATGGTTCTGAGAGCCATCGTGGGGCCGGGACCACTTGTTGTGGTCCCATGGGGCGAGAAATGCCGGGCACGTGGACCTTGCCCTGCGCCAGCTAGGGACGCAGCCAGCAGATGGGCCCTGGCCTCCTGCCCAGCTCTGCCGTGGGGCCTGGCACTCACCCTTGTGCACAGTACCCGCTGCCCCTGCAGCCGCGGCTCCTGTTGCTGGGTCTCCTGGTGTGGCAGAGCCATCCCTGTGCAGGGGACGGGAGACCAGGCTGGTCCAAAAGCCCGGGCGTCTGGTTTCCGCCATCAGTCACAACTCCCCTCAGGGAGCGCATCTGCCTCTCCCGGAGACAGGTCCCGGTGAGCAGATCCGTGCCCTCGCCCGCAGGAAGACACCCTTCTGGCCTGCGGTCCTGTGAGAACGACAGCTTCGCCATCAGGCTCACTTCTGCGAGTGCAGGACGGGCTGAGCGGAGGAGAGCTGGGCGGTGTCTGGAGCGGTGGCTCAGGTCCTGCTGCTCCCCCGGGGGCCAGTTCCTCAGGCAGGCCCGACCCTCGGCTCCACTGGGCCTGACGCACCTGAAGAATGACCCCTCCCGCCACTGCGGCGGGAACGTCACGAGCTGGAGTGGCTGAGTGGGAAAGGCCTGGCATTGCCTGCTGGATAGCCAGCCGGCCTTAGCCCGTCCACCAGTGAGTTCTCCCGAGCCCGCCACCCATCCCCCTGGGCGCGCAGTTGGAGGTGTGGCCCTTCTGCTGCGCAGATGTCCAGGAGACACAGCTCCCAGCAGTGCGAAGGCCGCTTCACCTGCCTCTCAGGATAAGCCTGGAACAAATCTGATCTGATTCGTCTCCCAGCTCCTGGCTGGGGAGAGCGGCCGATGGTGCTCGGGCCCATGCTCCTCTGGTGGCAGGGAGGCGAGGCTGCACACTGGCCGGCCAGGCCCCCTCGGGCGCCGCTGCAGCCTTTATTTGCTCATGGCCTGGGGCCCCACGGGGCCCCGCACCTTGCCCCCCACCAGCCCTCGTCCTGCAGTGTGACGGCCTAATGGCGCTGTCAGCGTGTCCTGGTACCCAGGCCCGCCCCTGAGCTGGCAGTGCTCCATCCCAATGCCACGCCAGGCTCTGAGAACCCGAGAGTCTGGCTGAGGCACCATCACGAAGCGGCGAGGGCATCTAGACAAGGTGGCACAGGCGCCGTCATTGTCGAGGAGCTGATGGTACGATGGCAGCGGACGCGTTAGCAGGATGTGGCTGAATCGGGGGTGATGCTGTGGCAGAACCAGGAGCCCAGACGTGACGGGGCCTCGGGGAGGCGGCCGTGCTTGCTCTTAGCGGCTCTCCCGGGGGTGGAGAACACCCCCAGGAAGAGCTGCTGCGTGGAGGTGGACGGGGCAGCCACACTGGACATGCCCTCTGGGACCCTGTGCCGGTGTGCCCAGAGCTCCGAGCGGAGACCCCCAGCCCTCGAGCCTAGCCCCTTCCCATGGGGTGCGGCCACTCTCAGCTGCAGCTCAGCTGCGGAGAGACGCTGCTAAGTCTGGCCTTCGGGCCCCACGAGCCGTGTCCAGATTCATATCGGAAGCCGGGAGCGACCATCAGAGATGCTGTAGATCTGATCAGCCGGCATCTGCTGCTTTCAGGTCTTAATTCTTTAATGCAGGTTTACTTTTGTGAAGTTCAAAGCACCAGGTGCTGGTTAATGCTCCTTGAGTCAGCAAATGAGTGAGGGAATTAATAATGCACATGGGAACCAATGATAAAAGAACACAAGATAGTTTTTATATATATATATATATATATATATATATATATATATATAAGTGAAGGGCCAGATAACATAGTCCAGGCGTCCCTGGCGGGCAGTTTACTATGACTACTTCATTCCATGGTGGCCCAAAGACAGTCGTGAGATCAAAGAGGCAAAGGGCTGCTCGTGTGTGCGAATAAAACCTTCGCTTCTTTCAGACCAGATGGAGCCGTGTGCTCTGGCTGCCCAGTCCTCTCATCAGACACAGCAGTCACTGCTTGGAAGTCAGATCATCTTCTCAAAGGCCAAGTCTGCAGGACATTGACGTACTTGCGTCTTGGCAGATGGGTGATTTTTCGCTCTGTGCTTCTGCGTGCAGGTCATGTATCTTGGGAAGGAGCTTTTGAAGTATGTTTCTGAGGAGGAGCACCCAGCTCCGGACCTCGACAAGGCATCTCAGCAAGGTCGCCCCTGTCCTCCAGGTAGGTGCCGGCCGACCCCGGGTCTCAGGAGCGGGGCTGAGACTCTGCGGCTGACGGGAAGGCGCTGCCCTTGGAGGTGGCCTTGTTCTCACCGACCTGAGATTCGCGGCGCACGCAGATAACCATGGCGGGAGCAGTCAGTGGCCTTTCAGCGTCCACAGTGGTGTACGGCTGCTGCTTCTCTGTTGTTCCAAAACTCCCATGGCTCCATAAATAGACCCCATGTCCACTCAGCAGTAACAGCCTGGACCCCCTTCCCCACCCCCTTCTGTCACTGGGAACCGCAGGTCTGCTGTTCTGTGTGAATCGCCTGTTCTGTATACCCTGCATCATGAAGTCAAGCTCATGCTTGCCTTCTCTCATGTAACAGTTTTCAGGAGCATTTACGTTGTCGTATGTATCAGTTCTTAGTTCCTCTGTACAGCAGAATAACATTCTATTGGTTGCATCTACCCATTCATCCATCTGTCCATCCATCCATCCACTCACCTGTCCATCTGTCCATCCATCCATCCATCTATCCATCCATCCATCCACCCACCCACCCATTTACTCATCTGCCCACCCATCTATCCACCCATCTATCCATCCATCCACCCACCCATCCATCCATCCATCCATCCATCCATCCATCCATCCATCCATCCATCCATCCATCCATCCATCCATCCAACCCATAATTTGTTTGTTCATTCATTCTTTGATGACCATTGCAGTTGTTTCCACTGTGGGCTTAGCGGCAATAGTGCTACTGTAAGTACGTGTATACATGTGCTAGTGGAGTGCCTGTTTGCAGTTCCTTGGCACATATACTTAGGGGTGAGTTGCCACGTCACGGAGTTGCCATCTTCAGATTTCTAAGGAACAGCCACGTTGTTCTCCAGCATCAGCGTGTGCATGGGGCCAGTGTTCCGCTCACTGCCAGCACTTGTTACTGTGACTTTGTTCTCTGTGTGTGTGTGTATGTGTGTTGTGTGCTTGTCTCTCTCTCCCTCTCTCCTTCTCTCTCTGTCTTTCTCCTCTGTCTCCTTTCCTCTCTCTGTCTCCCTCCCTCTCTCTTCTCTCTCCTTTTTCCTCTCTGTCTCTCTCTCTCTGGCTCTCTTTTATACAGCACTGCATTTTAAGTTGTAGCAGACTTGGGGAGAACTTAAGAAATGGTATCTTCCCTCATCTTTCCTTTTTCTCAATCTGCTGTACTTACTTTGAGTAGATGTTTAAGGTGTCATGTAAACTGGAAGTATGATCGTTTTCCTTTCTATAGACAGGATTTGGTCAAATTTTCCATATTTTCTAAAAACAGGTGCTAGAATAGTCCAATGGAATAAACCACCTCTTTGGAAAAGTGGAGATTTGTAAGTCTCCACCAGTGATTTTAGACATACAAACACAAACTTTTGAAAATGAAATTTTCTGTGGATGAAATTTTCCGTGGATGAAAAATCCTTGAAGTGTCACTAGTTTCATTTCAAGGCTCTCGTCATCTTGAGCCTTGAAATGGAGTTAGTCTGGGCTGCATTTTCCCTGAAAACTCTGTAACTTCCTTGTGATGAGGCTGCGCTTCTTTGTTTAGCCGGAGTCCTTCATCTGTGTTATTGAGGGGGCTTCACTGACACTTTAGTGTAAACGAGAAGGCAAAAAAGATGAATATTTCTCAAGTTCTGTGTGATTTGTGATTGCTACGTACAGACATACCAGCATTATTTTTACAGTTTTTTTTAAAAACTGTATTAAGTTAGATCACATTTCCCTTTTTTACCTAAAAAGCTAATTTTATATATTATGTCCCCTGTCACCACAGCATGAAAACACTCGAAAATACTCAAGCCCCTCCCCCAAAAAACCACTTAACCAAATGTATTCATCAAAGAAAAAAGTATCTCCTAAAGTTTTTCTTCTCTCAGGTCATCATTTAACATCATTTTCTTCCACAACTACCTAACGTTGTCTGTCTGTGTGAAAACAGAACACACTTTTCTGAAAAAAACAGGCTCTCTGTTGTTTTTAGTAGAAATGGTCTTGACATGCTGATAATTTGCTGTAAATAAACTAGCGTAGGAAGAGCGTTTCCTTCACTTTGTTGCTGTTTTTCAGCTTCATTTCTCTGTGAAGGTGTCCGCAGGAGAGCTCAGGCATGCACAGGCATTTCTGTTTCATGTGGCTGGAACTTCTTAAACCTCTAACAGCCAGGGAAGTAGAGTTCCTGAGAACAGAGCAAGGGGTGTTTATCACAACTCCCATGGCCTGCTTTTGACTTTTTTTTTTTTTTTTATCATTTTAATCATTTCCCCCAGAGTCTGATGAGCACTTTTTGAGCTAATTCATCATGGGAGGACAGCGCTGGTGAGAGGAGGAGAGAGGCAGTAGCTAAGCATCTGCGGAGCCTCGCCTGAACCTGGCTCTGCGCCCGATGCTCGTGCTCACACAAGACCTCCAGCTCCTCCCTGGCAGTAGAGTCCCAGGGCTGCTGTCTGTGCAGCAAGGGCACAAAAAGCGCATGCGCTTTACATAGAAAGTCAGGTGCCTCTAGCTCAAGCCGCGTAAGGAGTCACCTGTGATGTTTTGAAAGAATGAGGGTTCAGCCGGTTTTAAACGTCTCTGTAACGGGCAAGTCTGCTTCCTGGTTCTGGTACAGTTTGCACAGATGGTGTTTATCAGTGTGTGTCTATCAGATTGTTCATTCAGTTCTGAATCTCCGTCGTACACTCTCCCGCTGTCTCTGTCTCCTAGGACCCCTTTAGTTCATTTTATCTTTTTCCCTTCCCCCACCCCTTTATTGTACAAAGGTATCTTATGTTTGAGTGCAAATGTTTCCCAGCATAAAGGGAACAAGTGCATTTTTACAACAGCAGTTCATTGTTAGTGTTTTGCTTTGATGAGGATTGTATTTTTTTTTCACCAAAATACCACTGAATTTTTATTTTATTTTATTGATTGCACATATATGTCTCTCTTTATATATATGTATATAAAACATCATTGTCTGCCCTGAGGTTCTCCCATCACCCATGATCTTTTGTGATCACTGGATTTTTTTTAAGGAAATAAGGCAATTATATTTATATGGAATCACAAAAATGGCTAAAGCAATCTGTAAAGAAAAGAAAAATGGAGAGATCATACTTCTTCAAAAAAACATTACACAGCAAGGGTAATCAAAAAAAATATGATGCTGGATCAAAAACAGAAACTCAGACCAAAGGAATAGAATTGCAAGCCCAGAGATAAAGCCATATAAATATGCAGTCAATTTATTATTTATTTATTAATAATTTATTTCTATACAAATTTCACATCTTTGCAATCCCCAGGATTCACCCCCCCCAACCATTCCAAGGATTGTATTTCTGACTCAGATTGAGAATGTGCCCCTAAGTGTGTTCATAACCCGTCCATGACAAGAGCAATGACTGTTTCATCTCATCATCCTCGTGAGATGCAGAAGGCTCAGCTCCTGAGAGCAAGTTCTGCAAGTCTGCGTTCAGCAGCTCCAGAATCAGGAGTGACCCTCACATGCCAGCCAGTGGCGACCGGGTTTGTAGACGACAAAATCGAGCCAGAGGAGCGAAATGGGCTCTGCGGACATTTGCGGGCTTGTGATGTTTCAAGAGTGAACCATCAGCTGAAAGGTCGAATCTTGCTACTTGGGCTTGTGCTCCATTAACAGTGGAAATTAAAGAAGAAACTGGGAAAGAGAGAAAAGTTGAAGCTGTTGTTAGCCTTCCCAAGTTAAGCTCATCTTGGAGCCTAGATGGGAACGAGCAGAGGACACCAGACGTTCGTTGCGCCAGCACGTCCCTTCGCCTGCCTGCTGGTGACTGGTGGTTCCGCCCAGGTGGACGTGTGCATGCTGTCTGTCTGCAGCTGGTGCTGGTGCTGAGGCAAGGTCGAATGCCCCTGCCTTGTCTGCAGGCAGGACTGCTCCTCGGCCGAGTGACTCTTGAGGAAAGGCAGCAGGAAGAGGCCTCAGCGGATCAGTAGCTATTCTCTGGCTGTCAGTGCAGGCGGGAGGGAGCGGGTCGCTTCCTCTGGTGGTGGCTGCATGGGCATCTCGGGGCAGCTTCGTGCTGCAAGCAGGCTCTTCTTGCAACCCGCTCTGCAGTGTCTGGTCAGGCTGTGGCTCTGACAGCGCAGCCACCTCCCTGTGAGGAGACAGCGGCTCTCGTGCGCCCATCCTGGCGCTCCTGAGGCTGAGCCGACCTCAGCGACACAGAGCTAAACTGCTGTTGGAAGCCCGGCGAGGAGGATGTCCCCCCCCACCCCCCAGCTTCTGCAGGAGCCTGTGTGTCAGGCAGCACGTTAACTAGGGCACAGCCGCATTCCCTGCTCAGCCAGCCTTAACGAGTCAATGTTCGTGACCATCTGAGGCCCGGACCCGACTGATGGAGCGCGTCCCGCCACAGCTGTGGCCGGGAGGAGGCCTTGGCCAGCGGGAGCCACAATCAAACAGCATGATACCCAGCCGTCCCCGGCTTCCCTCGCTGGGCTCCGTCCTGCGGCCTCGCCCCGCGTCCATCCTTTGACTCACACCCTGGGTTCAAGGCCGGAGGAGACGAGCGTGGACACGGCTGTTTCCCAGAAGGCTTGACACAGACCTCCCAGCGCCTCCCTGCACGTCCTGTGGGCCACGTTCCCACTTGTGGGTCAGCACCGTTCACTGATAGCCTTGGACCTGCAGAAACCGGGATGCTGGGAACAGGATCCCGGTGGTGGTGGTGGGGGGTGGTTGGGCCACCAGAGGCGGAGTGAGCAGAGTCACTGTTGGAAAGACAGGAGCACGAGGCGTCGGAAGCGCCGGGCGCTCGCAGGGCTGTGTGACCCGACGGTGTAAACACGTCTTGCCTGGGGCCGCGTGGCCGGGCTCGCTCTGACAACCCAGCTAAGCCCGGCCTCCTCGGTGCACTCCAGGGAGTGAGATTCAACTGGCTACATGGGGTGAGGTTGCTGTTACTAGTCCCTGAGACGAGAACCTCTGGAGCTGGGGGGGAGTTGTGTGTGTATGAAGAAGCCAGCTTTAGGGTCATGGAGACGGGTCGAATGAAGAGGGTCCCTGATACTCGTGCGCCCTCTTGGATGGAAGCCTGGACCAGTCATTTTAATTTTCTTGGCCATGTCAAGTGGACGTTAACCTTGAAGACTGATGCTCCGTATTTCTCATCTAAAACTCCTTTTGCTGATAAATGATGTAGCGTCAGGAACCGCAGCTGCTGCATATCGTTTGCTGTGTGGTAGATCGTAGCTGATCGCATGCATCCTCTTAGTCTGACACAACTGCTTTGTGTCAGACTGGAGATGGGGCTGTGGAGCAGCTCGTGCAGCTGCCTTTGGGAGCGGCAGTCATTCCTGGTGAGTTTCGGGCTTCTGTCAGGTAGACTCCTGTCTGCTAAGATCAGCTGTGTGGTTTCTCAGGTATAGAATGGAGAGGGTAAAAAATGGCCTGTTACGCGTGCTCGTAAACATGACGAGTCTAGCATGTGTGAGCAGTACATTTACATACATTTGAAAAGCAGTTTTTAACTTGATACTTTTCTTTAAATGATCTTGTGTGTGTATATATATATGTATTTTTTTTTACGTTGTTGTCTACAAGATTCTCTTCGCACCATGTCACCTGTGAACCACCATCCTGATGTCTTGTGCCCATGTCTCCCCTGACTTTACCTCCCTCCCTCCTGCCTCCCTGATTTCCTCCCTCCCTCCCTCCCTCCCTCACTGGATGCTCTAGTTCTGTCAGCTTTAACTTTTTCTTGCATTGCCTCTTCTTTACACAGCAATGTCTGCAGAACCGGTGCAGAGCATCCCACATTATCTGCAAATAAACGAGATACTGTTAATCAGTGACCAGGAGTTTCTCCCGCCCCACGTGATGGATCAGCACTGGAGGTTCTACACAGCCTGCACGGAGCTGACATTGTGATGCCTTGTTAGCTTGATGCTTTATGAAGAGGTTCATCTTTAGCCCACGTTCGTCCGTTAGCTTGTGCCATCAGGCAGCCCTATCTGAACACAGACCTCATGGATGGCGACTTAAGATGTGTGTTTGTTGTATGAAGAATGTTTCAGCTCTTCTGTTAATACTGTTTGCTATTGAAATAAAGGCATTTTGGAAGGACAGTCTATTGACTGCTTTGGCTTGCTTTTGACCAGCCTGACCGTCAAACCACTTTTAATCAGCACCCCTACCTTTGTGCAAATAACACTGCCCCTTGGGGGAGCCAGGATGAATCGTGAGCATTGGGCCCTGTTAAAGTGAGTCTGCTTAGAAAATGAACATAAAATCCCTGTTGCTTCCCCCATTTACTTTGAATTTCATCTTGAAATCAAAATGTAAACTTCTAGATGCCGGGCACGTGGCTCGTACCTGTAAGCTTCAGCCTATGAAATGGCCGGGGCTAGGGATTGCGGTTCAAGTCCTACCTGGGGCCCATAGCCAGACCTCGTTCCAAAAAAATAGCTGGGCATGGTGGTGCACACCTGTAATCCCAGCTACCTGGGAAGTTGAGGCTGGGGATTGCTTGAGTCTGTGGTACCCCAAATAGCGAGACCTAGTCTCAAAAAAAAAAAAAAGTAAACTTCTAAAGGCTTTTGAAATTTTTAAAAAATCTGATAATATTGTGTTGATAGAATTGTAACTGTTCTAAGTCTTAGAACTTAGTACAAGTGTTGGTTTGGGGGTTGATTATTTTAAATCAGATATACTTTTCCTTTGACTTTCCCTACATTCTCCGAAATGTATAGAGAAAGATATATTCAGCTACTATTTTCATTTATTCAAGGATCTGTCTTAATCCTTTGATGACTGTATTTTTTAAAATTTGTCTCCACTCAGTTTCCTAAGTAAGCTATTTAATGCTGTGATCTAATTCTATCCCTTCTTTCTCAGCTGGATGGAGAAGTTGAAATTGCAGTAAGCATTACTCTAGCAAATGCTAGAATGGTGGGGGAAAGATGGTCTGGGTTTTTGTTGTTATTATTTTACCTTAAGTATAGAATCTTAAATATCTCAACTATACAGGAAACTGGTTAACAGTTAACCTGTAGGAAGAAAATTATGGGGAATGGGGAAGAAGAACTAACTATGAGAATCCTTTGGTAATATTTGTTCTGATATAAAATTTTAAATATTTGTTCTGATATAAAATTTTTGCACTGTTTTTCCAGTGCAAAAACAGCACTGGAAACATCTGCTTACTAAAAAGACTGTAAAGTCAGATTAGATTTTTTTTTCCTTTGAGGGTTCACTGTAAATGTGCATGGCCTACCTAAAAATATTTCAGAACAATGAGAACTTTATTATTCCATTACCATTTTCTTACACGGTCCTGTTTTCTTTTTCCTAATTCTCAAATGATCTGTCTGAGATAGTCTGTACAGCTTTTATTATATGAGGAGATCTTGGAAGCAGCCATTTGGGAAATCATGTACTAACATGGGAAATGATGTATGTAAGAAGGTGAAACGTGCAGCTTTTTAATATTGTTTAATAGAAAGTATGACATTGCTATCTATACTTTATAAGCAATGAAATGTGTATTTGTATG